>JAFJYG010000792.1:0-24845 GCA_017366145.1 Cadophora sp. M221
GGAAGTGAGGGCTGGGAGTTGGAATGTGGGAGTTGGGAGGTGGATTTAAGAAGGATCAGTTGGTTTGGAAGAACAGTTTAGTTCGTTTTCTGTTGAGAACCTGCAAGAAAGATAGTGATTCTTTATGTACAATGCAATTCATCTCATGGTTTAAGTGACTTTTGACTGTTTAGGATCAAGATTTGTGCTAGCCGAGCCAAAGGCAACCGAACCGAACCAAAACAAAACTAGCGAGGTATATTACAATGAAACGACAAGAAATCTACAATTTTTTTACAATAGTTACTCATTATATCAACTTTCAAACTCAGACAATGTGCGACTTTATCTTCTCAGATTGAGATGGAAATCTCTGTTGACTTTCAGCCCTAAACTTGGCCCTTTCTCCCTTGCTCTAGCCTAGTATCCACTTTACAGCACTGACTATATGTATACTTTATCAGTAAAATGGCTGACGGTATCATGTGGACAGCGACCAGTTGACTCATATCGTGCAAAACAAGTCCAAAAACCAAAACAAACCGAGAGAAATCAGAAGATCTGGAATATTATATTATCTCAGAAGTATAAATATTCATAAAAGTGGACGTACCTGCAAGGTTCTTGATAAAGTACAACTCCCGTCTCCTTAAAACCCGAAGCGCAGCAAGAGCTGAAATTGAGATGGGCCTGGCTGACTGGGAACGAGAGACCGCAGACTTTCCCCTTTTCCTTTTCCGACGAGAAGATGATTTCTTGGATGTTGTCCGTTAGGCAGATTGGTGTGCTTGAATTTTGTGCGAGGGAGGTGGGGATTATGGTTATGGTTATGGTTGTAGCTAAAATAGCGAGAGTGAGGCTGGAGGATAACATGGTTGATTATTATTGTATTGTTAGGTTTGAAGAAGGCGAACAATTGTATTATTTTGTATTTATCTTTCCATGTATAGAGGAAGGCTCACCGCATTTATTTGACCTTCAGATGATTCGTTTTTGACTAGGCAGCATGTACCCTTGAATGTCTCGCTCTGATCCGCTTTGTCCAGGGTAGAAAGGTGTGATTCTATCACAGCCTGACAAAGTGGATGTCGTCGGCTTGCTCGTTGCTTGTCATTTCTTGTGAAGATATTCTGAGCCTCATCTTAAGGGGAGGTATTGGTTATTAGACTTGCCGCTTTCTCTCATAGCTGGAATACATACCTTAGCATGACATGGCGCAGCACTGATACCGAACGAGCTCGTACACGCTCCATTCAGGAGCAGCGAAAGTTGTGATGAGGCACATATGAAAAAACTGACCTCGGTCTTGGTTAGGATCCAATTTGGGTCCACAGATGAACTAACACTGGTTAACAACGAATATGCAGAGTATGGCGATACAAAAATATAATAGAATTGAGAAGATACTTGATGCTCACATTTTAACATTTGCACAACTTCATAACTAAGTGAATAGTTTTTCTCAAAAAATATCGCAATTGATAATTTTTATTATAAAAAAAAAGGGCTGTTCAGGTATCTGCATCGTGCATTATTGCAACCAAGTGATACTCAGCTTCCATTCGATTTTTCACGATGTAAGGCAGTTCCAGTTCCAATTCCCTTTGTTGACTTTCAGCCTTGCGTTCAGCCTTGCGACCCCTGAGACTAGCCTAGGCTTAAGCGAACGCGTATCAATGATTGCCTGCAGATGGACCATCTTCAACTCCCTCCGCCATACCACCACCCCAATTCCCTCCCAACTCCAAACATCTCCCGAATTTTGTCAAATCAGTCCCGACAAATCTAAACTCCTAATTCCAAGTCCCTAAATACCCGAACAAAAAATTTGCCCACAATGGCAAACCCCTACGAAGGTCCGTCCTCCCCAAATTACCCCTCCAAACAAGCAAAAACAAGCCCCTCTAACCCCCCCCTCAGTCGAGCACAACATCAAGACCAGCGGGCCCAAACCCCGAACCCGCCGCCCCTCCATGTCAAGCTTCTTCAACCAGCTCTCCCAAATCGAGACCGAAACCCTCTCCTCACCCCACAACAACGTCCACTCCACGCCCACCCCCGTGGACGTCGCCGCCGCCGAACGGCTCCTACAAGAGCAATTCCGCGCCCTACTCGCCACCTCTACAGACACAGATCCCAACGCTCATTTCCTCGAATCACTAATCACCGACCTCGACGCTCTCATCACCTCACCACCGACGAAAGTGACCGGAGTACCACAGAGCTATCTCGATGAGCTGGAGAGGGTGGACAAGAAGCATTTGAAGAAGAGTGATACGTGCCCGATTTGCAACGAGCCGTTCTTGGATGATAAATTCCCGCTTGTCGTGGAGCTGCCGTGTCATAAGACGCATAGGTTTGATTTGGAGTGCGTGGGTCCTTGGTTGAGGTTGCAGGGTACGTGTCCGTTGGATAGGAAGAGGATGATTAAGGAGAAGGCGGTTGTTGAGAAGGTGGTGGATGACGACGAGGAGGATTATGATGAGATGTTTGCGTAAGGGAAGAGGAGAGGGGGCAAGGGAAGGGTGTGGGCATATGGATGGCGTTTTTGAGCGTTGATTTTTTTCGGAGCTTAGCTGCTTCTTTCTTTCAGATTTGGCTGAAAATGGCTATTGAGCTTTGGATTTGACTGCTAGATTGTGTACAGAGCCGGCTGTAGCTTCTATAGCATTCTCAAAGCCCCAGTTTAACGCAGCATTGCACAAATCCCACCCATTGAAGAGTCACATGAACACATTTCAAGAGCATCAACAACATCACATAGGTTTTATGATTTCCATTGTGCAGCCAGAATCTGGATCTGGGACACCTTCACACAATGAACCCTACTCCCATTTGTTTTATTACCCAGGCTCAAAAGCCAGTAGCCTCGGAAGACTAAGCCAGGCCAGGCAATGAACAAACGCCCCATCAAAAGATCCATCAAAAAAAGAGAAGAAAAAGGGCGTAAAGAAGTAGTCTATTAGACGATGGTAACGTAGAGAAAATGCAGCAAATGTGCCCGTTGCCCCTGCCCACCGATCTACCCTGTCATTTCGATATCCGCTCCATATCCAATCATATCATCTATGCCTTTCCTTCCTGGCTCTTTGTGTACTGGTAAGCGCCGTATGCGAGACCGACACCGATGAGAATGAGAGCGTAGAGACCAACGCCCATGCCGGTGTTGTCGCCTGAAGTAGCTGTATGGCCAGATGGGGCAGAGACTTTGGGTGCTGGGTCACCAGGCTAGAAAGACGAATTAGTTCATTGTCATTAATTATTTTATTTGGAGAATGCAAACGGTGCTTTGCTTGGGCTTTTGGAATTTCTCACCTGGCGCTTCAACTCTCCAACTAGCAGACCCTCAAGGATCTCTCGTGCCTCGTCACTGTGTCCAACATCCTCGAAAGCCTCAGTTGCATCTTGTCCACCAACGTCGAGCAGAACTTCCTCTCCACCTCTGCAGCAAAAACAAGTCAGCAAACCATCTTCCTAACATTATACATTGAATAAATAATCCTTCGATGGCAGGATTGAAGGAACAAAAGTGGGGTCATTTCCGTAGGTATTCCGAAAGGGGAAACCCAAATCTGATTTGATCTTGATGATTGATTGCGAAAGGGGGAAGCAGTGCAGATGTAACAAGCCGTCGCAGATGTGTAGCCTTCCTCAGAAAGTCCATATGCTGCCAGTGCCCGTTTGCATACAGCGCAGTACGCTCGTCCTCAATAACATCTAGCACTTCCAGAACCTTCTGCGAAGTGCATTGAAATGTGAATTGAATTGTCTACTCACGGGTGCTCATCAACGAATCCAGTAGTGTCGTAGACCTTGTCGTGGATGACCATGTACAGATCTTTCTTGCTCGCGTGCGACGAGACGTCGCTGTATGTGAATGCCTTCGACATGATTGCTGCTGACTGTGTTGGGGGGAGATTTGGCTTGTGGTTGAGCTTTCGAAGTATGTCTTCGCCGAGGAATGTGCGGGCTGCGAGATCTTTCGATCAATGGCAGACAGAGATGCTTCTTTCGTGAGGAGGAGATAGGTATCGGATGGCGACAAAAGAGTGTTGGCAGAGACTCAGACTTTCGTGAGGGGGGAAATGCTGAAGTGGGAGTTGAGAGCGGGAGTGTGGAAACGGTGGTTCGAGATAGAATGGATGGATGTTATCACTCACTCACTTCCCGACTTTCTTTCCGCTGAGACGCTAAAACGCGATACCGAGCTTCGGTTACGCTACTACCCAGACTGCCAGACAGCACACTTGCGGTCAGCACATCTACAGTGGGCCGATTGGCTGTCCTTCTTGACATTCTCTGTGGGGAAAAGACACCGGGTGAATTTGCCTACTTGGGCAGAATACCTTCAAAGGGAGGACCGGTATTCGGAATGGAATTTAACAATCGGAATTTTGAAGGACGAATGTACAAGGATACCTATTATGGTATGTCCGAAGAGGTAGATAATCAATCAGTACTCTATTCACATTCGACTTCTCTACACAACCAAAAGAAGGAATTTGGAGATATTTCGGAGAGATGCCCCACATTGGGGAAGCCAGTTGAGGCGGAATTACCAAGGTAGTCGGGAACATTTCTCGAACATTTCCATGTGAGTAGGTAGGTAGGGACATGTGTGGAAGGAGTGAGTAATCCAAGTTCATGATCTCCAGCTTGTATCATGTTGACTCCCGAATACGATGGGTAGATAGATTCTGTTCTGTGACAAGGGTTCACTTATTGGCCATTACGCCTTAATTTATGCATAAAAATGAGTATCTTGGCTCGCTCGTCTTCGTATTGCTGTCAGGCTGATACCTGGTGCAAGGCTATCTCTTGTTGCTACTTCCTCCGCCGATATCTTGCCCAAGTCGATAACCAGCAATCTTATCCCACTCAATCTTCTGTCTGGTAATCGGTAATTGTCTTCTCAGTCCCTTGAAAGCACCCTCGCTCAAGTTGTTGAATCCCTTGTTCACCTCTTCTTGGTACTTCTTCTCTGCAACCGTTATCTCTCTAAGTATCGTGCTCGCAGAAGCTGAAGAGATGGAGGCCGAAACTGGCTTTGTGGTGAGGAGGCGGACGTTTCCATCTTCGTAGTAGTGTACATCTACTTTGATGGCTCCGGAGAGAGAGGATGAGGATGGATCGAATATGTAGAGTGATCGCCAACGTCCGTTCCTGTAAACATCAGCTCTGTTCTGATTGACGAAGCTTGGCAACCATACCAGAAGTTGTTTGGGCTGTATTTATTGGCCACCACCAGTATAGCAACCTTCGAGTCATTTTCTATGGGGTAAACACCGTATGATGCATTTGGATAGTGCTCCTTCACATGCGAACCTAGACTCTTTGAGAGGGACTTCCTGTTTAACAAGTCAGTAAGCTGCAGCCGTAGGTATCCGAGAGACATACACAAGATCCGATTGACTGCTCTCCAAGACGTAACTCTGTACCGCGCTTGCTTTCTATATCCCATCAGTATCCCTGGCCCCGTATACCCAAGGTAAGAACATGCCTGTGTGCTGTGATCGAACGCGAAACTGGACGAGCTCTCAACATCATAATATCTTCCATCCCCAAGAGAATTGTGCGAGCTGACTATGACCTTTGCGTAGACAAAATCAGTGGACATTCAAATCCTATTCCGGATATCTCCAAACTGACTTGTTGACTGCTACCAGGCAGTTTGACCGTCGCGAATTGCTCCTCATTGTATTTCTCGAACGCGGGTCCTAGCTGGGATACGAGCGCGGGGGTGTCGATCGTGAGGGCTTTGATATCTATGCCGGAAGTTTAGCAACTTGTAAGATACTCCGAACGGCGACTGCTGTTTACCTGCTATGACATCCGCAAGCTTTGCATCAGTTAGCATACATCAACCTGGCTACGACGGAATGCTGGGAACGTACCTCTCCTGGGGGAGCTCCTTCCACAAAGGCGGAGACTGTGGCCAGAGAAGAAGACATCGCAGAAAGAAATTCGAGAAGTGAGTTTCCGCGGCTACCTCCAAAGCCTTCAAGGAGGTTCGGTCTGGATTGAGGTCGATTCTGGGATGAGACGGATTGAATGCTGCCCGAGCCTACCCCTCGTTTGTGGCTGAAGCAGGCGCAATGAACGCTCACGTGATATGTATTTACAATATGGGAGCAAGTGTTTTAGTCAGTTCAGGCAAGACATTATTTTGAGCTTTTTATTTGCTTCTGTCGTATCTATAGCTTCGGCACGGCATATCCGTCGAAATTCAAATCTGTGGCAGTTTTAAAGCCATGCACTTTTGAGCCACGTCGGTCCCATCCATCACTTCATCATCTTTCGTCAGGGAGGGGCCTTTGAAGTTGCAAGTGTCTGCATCTGGTCTAAATCAACAGTGTCTTCTTAATACTCCACTGCTTTTTTTATGTTATCGTACACCCCTGTGGTGAGTTAGTGTGTTGTTCTTACAAAAATTTGTTAGTACTTACTGGCGACGTCTGGGATGTTGAATCGTTCAAACATGAGAGGCATATGGATACTCCACCCAGCAACTCTCATAACAGGTGCTTCCAGTCTCAGGAACGTCTCCTTATCCTCCTGTATACTGGCAGCAACCTCAGCTCCAATGCCAGCATTGACCATACTTTCATGCACCACCAAACACCTCCCTGTTTTCCTCACGCTCTTCAGAACACATTCTTTGTCCCAAGGATAAACAGTTCTCAAGTCAATCAACTCAATGCTGATACCAAGATCTTCCTCCGCCTTCTCAATCGCAGCACTGCATGTGTACAGAGGGTGGCCGTAGGACACAATGGTCAAATCCGACCCTTCTTTCAATATCTCGGCCTTAGACAACGGCAGGTAATAAGCTCCAGTCGGGACCTGCTCGACTGCAGCTCGATACAAAGCCTTTGGTTCCATAAAGACACATGGATCATTGCTTGCTATTGCCGAGAGAAGCAAACCTTTCGCTTGAATGGGAGACCTGGGCATGATCACCCGGAGGCCAGGGATATGTGTAAATAAACTTTCCGGCGACTGAGAATGGTATCTGCAATTATTAGCTCTTTATCAGTATCTTATTGCAAGGAATCACCCGAACTTACAATGCTCCATGTCCGACACCACCACATGGCATTCTAACAGTCAGTCCCCCAACATGTCTACCTTCTTTCCCATCCCTGTATCGAAACTTCGCAGCTTCATTGATCAACTGATCGAACGCCGGATACACGTAATCCGCGAATTGAATCTCCGCAATTGCTTTCATCCCTTCAGCAGCGGCTCCGATTCCAAACCCCACAATTCCTTGTTCGCTCAACGGTGTATTGAAGACCCTCTCCGATCCAAAGTTCTCTGCCAGCCCCATACTGCAACGAAACACCCCTCCAAATGCAACATCTTCGCCAAACAATATGACCGACTCGTCGGCAGCGAGGGCGAGGCTCAAAGCATCATTGACCGATTGGAACAAGTTCATTCGTTTCGTAGTGCCATTTCGAACATCTGGGGGAAGTTCGGGGTTTTGAAGAGCCGTTTGTGAGGTGTGGTTTAGTATGGGGATGGTGGAGTAGTCGGCGGGGGCATTCAAACGGGCGGAGGGCGGACTTGTGGAGTAGAGCCGTGATGGTGGGAATATGGGGGTCTTGTAACTCAAAAGACATCGCGAAGGAAGTATGCCTCTCGAAAATGATCTGTGTAATACCCTCATTTTGTGTTGGAAATCACATTGCGAGGGGTAAGAAGGGGAAATCTGGGGAAGTCTGTACCCTTTATTGTCAATCATAGGCCGCCTCACAAGAAGACGGTTGGAAGGCTCGAGTGCCGCTTCTAGCCGCATCGCCAAGATTGTTATCCAAACCCATGTTGTGATCAGATTATTGCTGTGCCAACGGCCACAAGCGCCTCGGAAAACAAGATTTGGATGGAATCTGAGAAGCGCTGGCCACGTCGGCGTACTGGGCAGTCTGGGCATTCTGTTGTAAATATTTACCTGGAAATGAGCGATTGCATTCTTCGAAACCCGTCAATTGTTTGATATCACGAGCATAATCACAAACTGGCTTGCGCCGACGAAAAGATATGGCTCCCGCCCCTCGCGAGTCACCCCGGAAAACTCGAGAGTCTCGAGAATCCCGAGAACGAAGCCATCAGCACGATAGGAAACGAACACCGAGAAGAACGAAATATGAGTCGTCGTCGTCGGGAGCGAGCTCACAGGTGTTATCGGTCGATGCTTTAGCAAAACTCGATCAATTGAATCGAAAGGAAGCCTCCAGGGCAGCGGAAGTCACACCAACAAAGCCCAGGAGGAAACGGCAGCATAGAGAGGTTGTAGAGGAGAAGATCGTGGTGGAAAAGAGGCGGCAGCATAAAAGGAAGAAGAGGAGGGTTGTGAGCGGGGCATTACTCGAGGAAGGAGATAGTTCCAGACTGAAAGGGATAAGGGGTGGAGCACGGTATGAGAAAGACGAGTACGATTCGGAAGGTGGTGGGAAAAAGAAGCGGTTATGTTGGTTACCACTCGGAAACGCCCTGAAATTTTGAGCTAACAGAGACTTAGGGCTATGGATAGGAATCGCCTTGCTTATTATAATTATTATAATTGTGGTCGCGGTAGTTGTCAGTCAGAAGAACTCCTCGAACTCTAACTCAACAAGCTCAAGTACATCATCCTCGAGCGATAGCAAACCCTCAAACTCGAATCTAAATGGTGTATCGGAATCGGACATTCCAGCAGAGGCAAAAGGAACGGATTTGGATCCATTCTCTTGGTACGACACGACAGATTTCAATGTTACATATACGACTGTTACGGTGGGAGGTCTTCCGATCATGGGACTACATTCAGAGTGGGACGATTCAAAAAGTGCCAATTCAAATTCTCCACCTATATCGACCTCGTGGGGATCATACGCCGACACGCCTGCCAGAGGAGTCAATCTGGGAGGGTGGCTCTCGTTGGAACCTTTCATCACTCCGTCTTTATTCAACTACCCAGGTGTGGTAGACGAGTGGACATTGACCGAGCATTTGGGAGCTGGAGCAAAAGCGGCGTTGGAAAAACACTACGCAACATTCGTCACAGAGCAGACATTCAAAGATATTGCAGCAGCTGGGCTGGATCACGTTCGAATACCATTCTCATATTGGGCAGTGGTAACTTACGACGGGGATCCATACGTCTACCGGGTCTCTTGGAGGTACCTGCTCAGGGGCATTGAGTGGGCTCGTAAACATGGCCTTCGAATCAACCTTGACCTTCACGGAATACCTGGAAGTCAAAATGGCTGGAATCACAGTGGTCGCTTAGGTGCGATCGGATGGTTGAATGGGGCAGATGGAGCTCTAAATGCCAACCGCTCACTCACAGTCCACGACCAACTCTCCCAGTTCTTCGCACAGGACCGATACAAGAACATCATTACATTCTACGGACTCGCCAACGAACCAAAGATGACTGCACTGCAGACTTCGGATGTCCTGGCGTGGACTGTTAGTGCTTATGAGCTTGTCAGGAAGAATGGTATCAATGCGTATGTGGTTTTTGGAGATGGGTTCATGGGTCTCGGAAATTGGAAGGGCAAGCTCTCGGGCTATGATGGCCTTGTCCTGGATGTTCACCAATATGTGATTTTCAATAAGAACCAGATTGACTTCACTCATTCGAAGAAAGTCGACTACGCTTGTTCAGACTGGAGTACCCAAACCGAGCAGAGTATGAGCGTATCGACCGGATTTGGACCAACTATATTCGCAGAATGGTCACAAGCAGACACGGACTGTGCTCCCAATCTCAACAATGTCGGATGGGGTACTCGATGGGAAGGCAACTACAAGTCAGGAGACTCGTCCACCGAAGTTCTTTCACCTGGCTGCCCAGCGAAAAGTTCGGCGTGTAGTTGCGCGAATGCGAACTCCGATCCAGGCACCTATAGCGACTCCTACAAGCAATTCTTGCAGATGTTTGCGGAAGCGCAGATGCACAGTTTCGAGAAGGGCTGGGGTTGGTTCTACTGGACCTGGGCGACAGAAGGAGCTACGCAATGGAGCTACCAACGAGGTCTTGCGGCTGGAATCCTACCGAAAAAGGCGTACGCTCCTGAGTTCAATTGTTCGGCAAGCATTCCGAGCTATTCGGATTTACCCGAGTACTACTGAGAAAGGAGAGGGTTATCTTGGGTGTGTATAGGAGATGGATGTATAATGGCAATGATCGAGGACTTGGGCTGGGCATCTATTAGATGGGTATATCTCAACAGAGATAACACAGGGATATGGAGTTTGGAGTTGGATCTTTGGGTTGTGAATATGTCGGAGTCTTGATGATGCAATGTTAGCGAATGAGAACTTGTTTGTCGTCGAAAATGGCTTAAGCGAAATCAACAGACAGACGTAAATCACCAAATGTGAAAGTGCAGAAGTCTCGCAACCTATCAACTGGCTCTGTTCCGATAGATAACATCATATGAGCCGATAATGTAAATCTGTGTACTGGCTTCATGCCTTCAGAGATCATCAGATTCTTGCTTCCATTGGCCATACATAGCCCGTTGCTGCAATGTCCAGGCACGTCTCATAACTTTGGTTCACCACTTGTGTAATTAACTTTCAAGAGAGTATTTTTCTAGCGTATGCGTACCTTCAGATACAGATTGAAAGACTGTAGCTTTCCAGAACTCGTGAATTTGAATTCTAACTAACCTTGACGCAGGCGTCTCATCTTAGCTGAACTCCACGTGACTGCGTGCTTAGCGTGTTTTTGACTTCCAACTTCATATTCCAAGATCGCACCCCTCATTCCGTCGACTTCAATTATATTCCATTCTCTCGAAACAAGCCCACCAAACACACCTTCCAAACCCAGCATCTTCCAACCATGGCAACTCGACCAGTACGCATCGAATTCATGTCTGGTGGCAGCGCGCCCCTCATGTTAGTCGCTCAACTCCATCCGCAAAGCCTCCGCTCTGTACAGTACCCAGAATATCGAGAGCTAACCTTCTCAAACCACAGTTTCACGCACAATCTCCCAAAGACACTGATCGAAAAGTCAACGGCAAGCTCTTCAGCCGCCGATCCCGAGTACATTAGCCTCTTTACGGCCACCATCAATCCCATCCTCACACAACACATGCAGGCAGTGTTCGCAGCCTGCCAGCGCGAATGTTGCGTCTGCGGAGCTCCTGCTACACGTCCAACACTGACGCCCATGTCGTGGCTCCACCTACCCGATCCCTTCATCAACGTCATCGCCTGCCCCATTTGCCCCAAGCCAGGCTGCGATACGGGAGCGAGACAGAATATCCAAGCCATGATGTCCGAAATGGCTGGAAGCCCAGCGGGAACTGATAAAGACAATATAGCCGAAAAGATCAAAGGCGAGGTTATGCCTTGCAATGTCTGTAGGAAGGTTGACAAGACGTTCAAGTGTGCTCGCTGCAAGATTGCGTTTTATTGTGGGAAGGAACATCAGGCACAGGACTGGCCGTCTCACAAGAAAGCTTGCAAGAGCATGGCTAGTGGGCGCCAGGCATGAGATTTGAGGCATGAATTCTGATGAAGGGAGCTCCCGATGTTCATCTTCAGGAGAAAGCTTTTTGATTTGTCCCATGGTAGGAAATTCTTTCTCACCCGGCGTGTTTGTTTCCGGCGTTTGGCAATCATGGGATCATGGAGAAGTTGAAGCTTTTGGGTGAATTCTGCCACATGGTCATCATGGACGTCTCCTGATTTGGAAAAGTGTAATCAAATCGAGACCCTCTTTAAAATATGGAACCATGAAATTTCAAGCTAACTTAGCAACAGTATTGTGGGCTGCTCGAAAGTTATGATTCAAGATGAGCCAAAAGGTGGGGGTAAGATGCTTTCGTGGATTGTAGCTCTGATGCAGAGCTATCAATAGTACTAAGCTTCCTTCTTCTATTTGTGTTCAGTACTTGCACTCCCAGAATGCGATAAATTAATTGTGATTGGACCTGAGAGCTTGCGCATTGCAGCCGTCTCAACCCTTCCCATCCGCCCCCTCGTCTCGTCAAACATTTCGTTTATTGCCTTGTGCTCTCGCTCTTCCGCATCACGAACTACTCTTTCAGCCATTTTTGCCCTGTCTCCAATTTCTGTCGCCAGATCTTTGACCCTATCTCCAAATGCATGTTCAACTCGCTCCGCCCTGTCAGCATACTCCTTCGCCTCCCTACTTGCGCCTGCAGCAATGCTGTCCCTTTGCGCCTGGATATCTTTTGCAACATCTCGAGCTTGATGTGCGTAGTGGGATATCTCCGAAGCCAAGTTCTTCACTCTTCCACCAATGCCAGCTTCAACTTCCTTGCCCTTCTCCAAAACGTTATCCATCCGAGGAAGCACCATGCTTGGAAACTTGTACGCTGGAACTGTCTCAGGCTGTATAGCTGACTTTCGTGCGGAGTTGTGGCCAGCGAAGCGGTCCGGTTGACTGGCTTCCAACTCTGTCTTAACCTCCTCATACATCGACTCGACCAACGCCGCGACAGCATGGACGTCTAAATTACAATCCGGTCGACTGAAATCCCGTTCCCGTTGCTCGATGAATTCGCGTACCCGCCTCCACTCAGTCTGGTAGTATTTGAATCGATTCGGCAGCCCCGAACCCTTCAAGAATGTCAACACCCCCGCGAAGACGGTATTGACGGCGCCGAACACCGTTACGGCTCCACGACTCCCACCTGCTGCTCCGAGAGCTGTCAATGCAGCGGCAACCACGATTTGTAGACCCAGGCATCCATTGATCAACCAGGAGAAGTACTTGTATCCGACTTTTGCTGTCTGCTCGTTGTGAACGACTCGAGCGTAGATTCCAAGATTGGGGGCAGGCCGACCGCCTGGCGAGAAGAACGAGTCGCTGTGAGACATGGATGGATGAGATACGATTCCTGTGAGGTGACGGAACAGGTTTAGATTATCGGTTGGGTCGAGCTCTGGTCGGCCATATGCGTCGACTTGAACTTTCGATGATTCGGACGTGCCATGTTGACCCATCGTACTGTTTTCGATATCTGGCTTTTGCGGATTTTGTTTAGGTGGAAATGCAATTCGGAAAATGTCCTTGCACTTCTGCAGAGGGCTCATAGTCGCCAAAGATCTTACATCAAGCGGGGAACTCTAGAAAGGACGAAAACCCGCTTGAATATTGAGAAACTAAAACCCAAAGAAAGAGAAGAAAAGTTGTGCTTGATTTTTCAGGTGGGTGGAGAGAGGGACTCATCTTGATGAGAAATACCAGCGGAGACGGCAACCTCAGTGAAGATCATTGATCATACATTATCCCATGCAGTATGCAGATATACCATACCTTATTTGTGGAAAGCTTAAGATGAGTTTCGGGGATTTGCAGACAAAGTGAGACATATCAGCCTGTAGCAATGCCGCCCCCGTACGGCGGGAGATATTCCCGAAGCCAATCGTTGAAGATCGCGGGTCATTTGGAGCTTAGGCCAGCTTTCAGCTGCCTAGTCCTGCGGTGTGGAATTCTCGAAATGGTCTGCAGTAGCGAGAAAATAAATTATCCAATGAAAGTTGAGGCCTAGGGTGAGGGCGTGTGATTGTTAGACGGGTTAGTTCATGCGAGCGCCCAAGTTCCTTGAAACGATCGTTACTATTTTGGATTATAGAAGCATTGTTGAGTGGAATTATAGCTATATTATCTTGTGTAAAATGACATGTGGCCTTCGTAAAGTTCAAGACTTTCTTAACATCAGATAATAAAAAAATAGAAAACCAACCTCGGAAACATAGCTATCCTGTCAGGCCTACCCTCCCTGTGAGCAACATCAAACAACAACAGTGCACACCACGTCGGGAATTGGCATTGACATCTCGCTGGTTTTACATGATTGTCATACAAGTCTCGGACAATTTCTAGCAGAAGCCTTTAGTTGAGAAGATTATTATTTCCATTAAAAGGCAGCTGTCCGGTCTATCAACCCCTCCAACCTAAATTATCGTCAGTAATCTAGAAACCAACGCTCAAGATTTTCAAAGACGAAGCACCTACTCAGCAACCTGCATCCTCCTGAATTTACAGCATCCATCGTCATCATCATCAATTTCTCCCCCGCAATTCTCACATGTCCCATTAGATTCGAGGTACTCTTCCAATGCTTGTTACTCTTCCGCATCTGCCTCACTCCTGTCAAAATCTCGCCTGTCAGTCCAAGCCCCTCCTGTGGCCAGACTGTACTAGGTTAGTAAGAAATGAATTACCTAGCCACTTCCATCCTCCAGAACTTGCAGCATCCATCATCCTCATCGTCAATTTCCAAACTGCAATTGTCACATATTTAGGGGCTCCGTTTCCTCTTCCTCTCCGATATTCCCAGAGCAGAAGGTGTGAGGAGTGGGCCTAACAGCCGAGCAGTCCACGCTGATTCAATGCATACTTTCAAGATAGCAGAGCGGAGGTGCTACTCAGAGACTATAGCTATAGCCTTTTTGAGTTCTTCGTCGACGAGATCCAAGCCGTCCTCAGTGATGGCATGAGATGGAGGAGTACCCGTCGTCGATGGAGATTCGGTGAGGTCGATGATGCTGCCAGGAGAATACGGGCTATCTCGTTCGGCTCGACCCATAAGGGGCGCACGTCCAGTCGATAGTGCTGACTTCCGTGCTGCCCTGGGTATATCGGAACACGAGGTCAAGCCCCATGTTGATGGTGCTGATTTGCGTGCTGCTTTGGTCGCGAATTGCCTCCTCGGTGCCTATCTGACAGGCTCTCTTTGTATTGTTCGCGGCATGGTTGATGAGATACGTAAGTACAGAATTTGGAGGCTCAGCCTTCTTTCCTAAACTGTTTGGGGACCAAGTCGTGTTGAGTATTGATTGTTGAAATGGATCAACACAAAGCACGATAGCAGGTGAGAGACGCGACTCGCTTAGATATCAACACCCCTGCTTGTGTCGACGTATTATATGCATATCTTTCATAAATCACAGGTGGTGAACATCAATTAGAAGAACTTAAAGGGGATGAACTTGTTTTATTCACCGGAGACATCCATAGTCTGTCCGCACTACTGAGTAGACTTTTGCGTTGGGTCTGGAAAGCTGCAACTCTACTGACACCTTGCTGAGAGCCTGGTCTTGCGTGACAAGATCATCAACGAGGACGAGCAAGGCCCATTTATGAGAACAAGCATACAAAAAGATTTCCCAACAATATTTCAAGATATTTTAAATCTATACTGTAGGCCTGAAACCCCAAAGAGAAGTCTAAGTGCTCGATCTCTAGCACTCATCAAACAAAAGAACAACGGGCTTCCTCAACTTCCAATTTTTGAAACAACCTTCTCTGGAGGCAAAATTCCCATTTTGGCCATCACAATCGTCATATCGAGCCCATAAGACCTCACATCCAACGTCAAAAGCTCCCCAATTTGTTGGAATCCGCGTTTCTCGTAAACGGGTCTGCCCACAACCCCCGCCTCAAGATAAACCGGTACACCATCCTCTCTCGCCTTCTCAATGCCCCAATTGATCAACAAGCCAGCGGCACCTCGACCTCTTTGAGAGCCACGGGTGACCAAATGCATCAAAATCCAACAGGGCTCATTCTCTACCATCCAATCTTTCCTCTTTCCATCTCTTTCCTGGAGGATATAGTTGTGCAGCTCGATGTTCATTCCATCGGGGAATGATTTTCCTTCTACGGGACTGTAAATCTCCCACCCTATTCCATTGGCATAGGAGTAACCATTAGGATAGTAATGCCACCGGGCTATGCTAATAATCTCTTTGGTCTCGTCATCGATAACTTTGAGATATGTTGCTGTTCGATCGCCGAGAAATCGTCTTCTTTGCTGGGACATGTGGAATTTCAGCCGCTCCTTGGCTTCGCTTTTTGAAGATACTGGCCAGCATATGGGAGTTGGCAAACCGATTAAGTCGTCACCGGGTGGATATAAATCGGCGTGGTTCGTCATGATGTCGAAATCCTCGACCTGGACTTCACATAGCTTCAGCGGCATTGTTCGATTGTAAAAATTGGTGTGGGATCGGAATTGGTTTGAAGAGAAAGTGGCCTGTTCAATAGAAGCTAAGAGTAAAATTCGAGGCAACTGTACTATAGAATATATAGAGAAACAGAAATATGGGGCAGTTTTCTCGAAATAGCAAGCGAGTTGTCGAATGTGTCATACTAAAGGCGCGCGAAGCACAGACTTTTCAGTATCCCACTTTCGGATGGGGAAACCTCTGCGAAGCATCGGGGGGTAGGAAAGGAGTGCGACAAATTTAAGTGTACATTATGTGATGGAATTGGATAGATTTTAGGTCCCCAGATGAGATGTTCAAGAGATCATGCCTCGATATAAAGAATATGTCACGTGAGTGGATCTGAATTTGTCAATGTTTAAGGAGCTAGGAGAATGAAGTAGAGACTATGAGCCGATGATAATCAATTGGTTTAATGAAGTGTTTTATTGTACTGAGATGTGTAGTTGTATCTTCTTATCGTGACGTCGATGATTGAGTTTGGGTCCAGACCCGAGGTGAAAATGGGAAAAGACCTCACCTAACTTGAGTCAAGAAAAACTCTAAATAACGCCAAGCATGGCCAATATAAACTATCAAATATCTGCGGAACTTAAGCCAAGTGAAATGGCATCTACAAAAAAACACTGTGTCCCCTCATTCATCTGGACCTGCTTGTTTACTGCTCGGCTAGCTCGTCTATCGTGTCCTGGTTTCTTCCTCTCAATACGTTAGGCATTGCTTCTTGCTTTGGTTATTTACCAACTAACTGAGGTGTTCAAATTGCTTTGGAGGAATTGATCTCGCAAGTCACTACTGTATTATCGATGAAGCTTTCACTTTCGCACGCTCTCGCTGACTATGTTGTCTCTCTCAAACAGTGTTGCTAATGGCCGACTCTCTGCCATGTAGCTCGAAAACAAAGATCAACCAGCGCGCTGAGATCTTTTCTTCCGCTGTCGTCTGCTGACATATTCGAGGTTACCAATTCGAAGCATGCTCCGTTGAGTAGTATGCGGGGGCATCAACCGGACTCTGTCGATCACACCCTCGCCCCACCATTGAGGCCCAGAGTTCGGAAGTAAGTGAACAATCTATCCAGCAAACCATTTTGCCCCGCCGAAAAAGAGCAGCCTGTGAATATTTTTAGTTAACTCCCTACCCGAAGAACTATGAACGTCCCGAGGTTGACTTGCAGTGACGATGTTCTTCCCACAACCACGCTCCTCCGCCACGATACCCAGATTGATACAGATCTTCTCTGATCTGCGCCGGCAGTGCACAATTCACTACTAGAAGAGGTCTTGTAAGACATTTCGGTCTAGAATATGGGGATTTCTTCTTGCGGGGCTGGAATCGTGGCGATGGAAGACTTGGAAATTAACGAGTAATGATTTCCATTTTCGTCATGAGGCTTGGTGCGATTCGCACCCAGACGACTTAATAGCATTTCCACTCACAACAGTCTTTGTCTTTTTTCTTTCCAGCTTTCAAACCACCGGTCCCCTTAAAATTCAAGATGAAGTTTATTCATTCTATTCTATATTCTGCTGCATCCGTTGCAGCGTTCCCAAGCTATTGGGCCGAGCAGCTGAATGAACTCCAACCCGGCAGTCTCGATAGCGAACAAATAAAGCGAGCCGTTGAAAGTCTTACAGAAAATCGAGCTGTTGAGGAAACAAACTGCGGCCCTATACCGTGTCTGGTCTTCGATGAAAAAGAGCAGTTCGTTTCGATAGATGGGGAACATGCATTTGTTGCACCAACCTCTCGCGATCTCAGAGGTCCTTGCCCAGGTCTCAATGGAGCTGCAAATCATGGCTACAGTAATTATTAAACACAACTGAGCGCGATTCCAAAGTAGCAATACTGACGTATACAATGAAAGTCCCTCACAGCGGAGTTTTGACGATGGATCAAACGGTGACTGGCCTTGGGAAAGCTTACGGCATGGGACCAGACATTGCGCTTGGTCTCGCAGCCGTCGCTATTCTATTTGACGGAGATATTACCAAGCTAGAATGGTCAATTGGTGGCCCACAAGAGGATGGCTTGTTGCAGAGTGGGTTGTTCGGTGTACCTCGCGGACTCTCATTCTCTCACAACAACTACGAGGGAGATGCGTCCATAGGACGTCCGGATGCATACCTCAATAACGGCGATGCCTACTCTCTAGATCTTGACCGCTTTAAGAAAGCTTATGAGTACGGTATGGCCAATGATCGTTACACAATTGACTTATTCCGTGGAGCGTTTGTTGACAACATCAACTGGTGAGTGCTATCCTTCATAATCTTGTCCCGATCCTCCCAAGATTCTCCGGTTTAAGGATACTAACACAGATGTCTTGCATAGGTCAATCGAGAACAATCCCTACTACTTCAGCTCCCAGTTCGCAGGCCTACTTGTTGCTCCGGCGGCGTACAATTTCGTCATCAACTTCATGTCCAACCACAGTGCAGAAGAACCATCGGGTTATCTCAACGGTACGTATTACTTTGTAAGCCCCCTTATTTTTATTTATCTAACCTATGAGAAGGTGCCATCTTCAAGGAATTCTTCTCGGTCACAGGAGATTACCCAAACTTCAAATGGACTCCTGGCTACGAGAAGATCCCCGCAAACTGGTACAGACGTACCTCGTCAAACCAATACTCGCTCACGAGTGCTGTCGTGGATGTTGTAGGTGGTTGGGTCAGAGACCCATCAGCGTTCCGTCTAGGCGGGAATGTTAATGGCGTCAATACCTACACCGGTGTCGATGGTACGCTCCGCTTTCGTCCGAATCCAGATCCAGGCTAATCAATCACCGCAGTCTCCCTCCTCACAGGCGGACTTTACAACGCCGCAGACCTCTTCAGGGGCAATAATCTCAGCTGTTTCGTTTTCCAATTGCAGTCCATGTATCTAGAGACCAATCTTGGTCTCAGCGGTCTTCTCCCCGGAGGGATTTTGGGTGTGCAACAACTCATTGCAAATACTCTTTCACCTCTCATCAGCTCTTTGAGCTGTCCTCAGCTAGCTGGCCGCCAGTTCGATTTCTCTGTGTACAACAAATTTCCAGGTGCCAATTATACCGTGAAGCCGCCAAAGAAGCCGTAGTAAATATGCGCAATTTATGTCACCTTGTTCGTTAGAAGATATGGCGGGTTTAGGAAACGAGTTTGGACTGTATGCATAAGTCTAGAGAAAACACTCTGCTATGAAAGGCCGCCAGATGCTATAATAACATTAATGAATCGATGGTAGATTTACATGCCTTTCCAGTGACTAATATTCCTTCCAACATGTGAGTCTTCATAGTTGAGTCCGTCCAGTTAGTGTATTCCTTGTCCTCACCTGCAATGGGCAGTGACAATAGCTGGTAGCACATAAGTACGGTGTTAGGCATATTCAGCTTGCGCTGAATCCAGTTAACGTAGTTGGTGTGAGCCTAACCTCAGCTCCATTACATCACCACTCCGTCATGATCTAAACAAAACTACGAGATACAGTCGAATACTGAGGAAACTGTCACATACAGTTACAAGTTATGACCGTGCAGTTAGATGTTATGCGGCCGCAAGCGCTGTGATTAATGAGAGACAGGCGCGGGCGGTCGATACAGCCCCAGGTCATGTTCGGGAGAAGGGGGCGTTTATGGACCAGTGAACATGCTCTCGCCTGCGTGGGTTTGTAGCCATCACACCTATCATGGTAGCTCTATCGTCCATTGCCGTTTCATGCATCGAATAAAGTGATGCTCTGGCGGCTGCCTAATCTTTGCCCTGTACTCGGTGGCCAGGTTCGTGCATACACATGGAATACTCGGTCACAAGCGCTGAACAAATTGATAGGCTTTGGGAGGGGTAACTTGACATCGGGGCTCCTTGACATATTGGATGCTTCACAGTCTCATGAAATCTAAACAATTGCTTCGGTCGCAGTTCTGTATTGCTTTAATAGGTCAAGTTAGCAATGTGATGGAATGATTTGCAGGAAGTGGACCGTTCCACACGCAGTGACGTGCATCTGCTTGCTTGTTCCTTGAGCATCTCTCCCATGAACGATCGTGCCAGGGAAGCCAGGGACTAAGAATTCTCGTCTTCACCTCAACACCTTGAGCTGTATTCCATTCTTGAATCTCAAGAGTTTGTATAAAATACCACCAGCGCCGAGATGAGAACCTCTTCATTGAGGATCAACCTGGTTTGGAGACTCTCGTTGATTGCTTCAATTCCAAGGAGAACAAGAAGCAAGCAATCACGATAATTCGTCTTCACGCTGGACCGTCAAAGTACCGGCATCTGGTCCGAGATAAAGCAGGATCTTTGAGCGGTGGACTTTGACGACGACGACTTTCAAACATCCACAGCTTGGTCAACAAGAGACATTTTCATCAACAACCTTCATCTTAGCCTACCCTTAAGACCTCAGGGCTCGCGATAAATGGCTCCTATCTTCAGACTGGGCTGGAAGTCGGAGGCTTCTGGGGTGTTGAAGAGGTAGTTATCAAGGTTGAGCATTTGTCTGGAGAGAAGATTTATACTTCTGTTTTCCATGATTCAAGCTCTATTTTACAATGAAATAGGCCAATTGCGCAGCTCCTATTCCGTATTTGCACATTCTACAGCTATTACCGAGACCTGGCAGCCTATTTTTCGAGTATTTAGGACCCGCAAAGATCCAATTATATGTGATTTTTGTCCTAGGGCCATTACCTATTGCTTTTTGTAGATCATCCAATACGGAAGGCATAAGGATATTGCGGTCTGCAGGTTTAAAAATAGATAATGTTTGTAGTAGGAATTACCTTTAGGGGGAAAATGGTGGTAATAGAAGAGTAGGTAGGCAGGCAGTTGCGGGGTTGTAAAATACCCCACCACACGATGCAACGGCACTTTTACTCATCCGTTGATCACATCATTCTGCCCCAACACTCACGCGCCAAACTACCAAACACGATGCCTTCGCTCTGCGAGCTCTGCAAGTCCGCCCTAGTCTCTCCTGTCATAGAAGACGCCGATATTCCCCACCACACGTCTATATCAGCGCTAGTCGATTCTGCAAAGGATTGTCATCTCTGCTTCTTGGTATGTGACGCTTTCTTGTACTGGAAAGAGCGGCGGCGATCGACTAGCCAATTTCCCAAGGACTTGTCTAGCCCCTTACCAAGGAATGTCTCGGAGTATGAGGCCCCAGGGGTTGTTAAAGATGGCTTTGGATTCAAATTCCGCAAGTATCAGTTGTCGGGGGCGAGTCTCCACTTGAAGGTTGTAGGCGAACATGGTGAGCTGGCCGATGAAGAGGGGTTCGCTGCGTTGTTTTCAGCCTTGTCTGTTGAAGGTGAGAAGATTTCGTCTGAGCCTGATGGGCGATATATTTAATTTGCTTAGTTGGTCGAAGGGAGCTGGTTCCCGTTCATCACAGTCCTGAACTTGGATACAATACTGGTAGTAAAGAAGCACTGGCAAACTTGTCCAAATGGCTTTTGAACTGCCTTGATAATCACAAAACGTGTGGTAGACTTGGGGAGGATAAGATGCTGCCAACCAGAGTCTTGGATGTAAATACACCAGGTCATCCGGGGAAGGTCTGTCTGCACATTACGAATCCCCAATCACCAAAATGCCCATATGCCACATTGAGTCACTGCTGGGGCTTGATAATTCCCCAAAGACTCGAGCAAGCAAATATTTCCTCCCTTCAAAACGGAATAGCCTTGGACTCGCTTCCGAAAACATTCCGTGATGCTGTTCAAATCACACGCCATCTGGGGATAAGATTCTTATGGATTGACTCCTTGTGCATCATCCAAGATTCCCTCGAAGATTGGGAGAGAGAGTCCAGTAAGATGGGCGGCGTGTATCAAAATTCGATATGCAACATTGCGGCCAGTGCAGCTCAGGATGGGAGAGTTGGGTGCTTTTTCGACAGAAACCCGCGCCTTCTTCAGCTATGCGAGGCATTGGTCATGCCATATTTACACTCCTTCCACTTTGACGATAACGAAAACCAAGTAATGGGACCTGCAGTAAGAGGGCCTACGCTCTGCCAATTAGTGCCTGATGATTTCTGGAATGAAGGTGTCACATTTGCAGTTTTGAACACCCGAGCCTGGGTGGCGCAGGAGAGAATGCTAAGCCCGCGAACAATTCACTTTGGGAAGAAACAGATCTTTTGGGAATGTCGTGAACTTGTGAGTAGCTGGAATTACTTGAATCTTTCTCGAATATTGTATTAGAGGGCCATACTGAAATGGAACTAACCGGATCTACCTAGAACGCTTGCGAGCTCTTCCCAAATGGCCCTCCAACACGGCTCCTGCGCAATCAGCATCATAACTTCGATGTGGGATATAAACACCTCGCTGTTGATTTGGCAAGTGATGAGTTGCTACAAAATAAGATGGCCGCGGTTGCCTTGACACCGAATTCCCAAGGTCATTCTGATCAAATTATCAAAGAGGGACTTGCGATTTGGGGAAGAGTCATCGAAGTCTACACTACCTGTAAATTGACGCAAGACACAGATAAACTAGTCGCAATATCTGCGGTGGCGAAGAAAATAAGCCCATTGTGTCGCTCAAGTTACCTCGCAGGCCTCTGGAGGAGATCACTGCCATACCAGCTCCTCTGGACCACCCGCAACCATGATTCTCCACAAGCACCATTCAGGCCACGATCATATTGTGCACCCACGTGGTCATGGGCGTCGACTACGATACCATGCAAGTCTTTCGCCCCGGTTGACACTCGACGAGAGAACTTCATGATCAAGATCTTGCAGGCTGATGTGAAAACTAAGGGCGACGAGATGGGAACTGTTCTGGGAGGTCACTTGAAACTGCGCTGCTGGCTGGAAAGTGTGCCATCGCACTCGAGTGGCGGGATAACTGAGTACTCTGACTTTGACGCCGAACTGCTAACTTTTACAGACTCAAGAGGCCAGAGCGTAACCATAGCGATCAATGTTGACGATAACACGCTCCCTAGAACAGATAACTGGTATCTGATGCCTGTAGTTGATGAGCCAGAGATCGCGAGCTCGAAACGCATCTTCGGGCCTGAGAACCGCATGATCCATGGGCTGATACTTCTGCAGACTGAGGAGCGGGATGTGTTTTGCCGTGCGGGAACTTTTTCGGCGGAGAAGCCGCATACTGAACATTTTATGGTGCCGAAATATGTTGATGGTGTTGGCTCTAAGGATACGGAAGAATATGAGCGTGTAGATCGTGCTGCGCGGTTCAGGGATCTGGAGATCAGACGTGACAGCTACTTTTCACTGGAATATAGGATTCTCGAGGGCATTGTTCAGGATGCTGATATTCAGAGAGGCTGGGTCGAGCGGGTAATAAGAATTGTGTAAATTGAGATATGTTACATGCTGTCGTTGATTCGAGTCCCGAACATATTCCCGCCTATTCCATTGATCCTCAATAACTCCGTCAACTCCAATTCCATCAGACTCTCCTCACAATCGAACACATCTACTCAACCACACTTTCCTATCCCTTGCCATCCATTCTAAATCAAGTACTCTCTTATTTCGACACTCTCTCCCCCTCTACCCTCGAATAACCCGGCAACTCCGCACTCGTCTCCGTATACTTCGGCAGCTCCCCATCCCTATCCTCTTCTTCAACTCTATAAGTCCCCACCGACGCCTCAGCCTCTTTTCTCTCTTTATTCCCCTGTTGCTCTGCCGTGCTCGGACCCGGATTTGAAGAAGCGCTAGCGTTTTGGGGGGCAGATGATGATGATGAGCGGGCACTGGTAGAGGTCGAGTTTTTGCGCTTTGCGGCTTTTTCTATAGCGGAGAACTCTTCTGGTGAGACGCTTAGTGCCATTGAGGCTATGAAGTTGAAGAGGGACATTGTAGGGACGGACTAGGTGTGTTAGTTAGTCTTTACTTTACGCTCCCTTGGAAGGGAAGGGAAGGTGGCGATGATGCTTCGCTTCTGGACTTACTTGGAATTTTGGTAGGTGGATTTATTGTAGAGGAATCTGGATTTGAGATCGATAATCGATACGATTTCCTCCTTTCCGTGGCAGGTCAGATAGGTTTATAGATAAGTAGGAAGGCTCAGAGGAACGTGTTGTGGCTTTGTTCCAAGACTATGGCGGGGTAAGATTGTCCCGCGTCAGGTGGATGGCTGTGTTGATTCAAAAGTAAATAATATTTCAGATATTCTCTCTCTCTCTAAACTGGCCTGGCGGAGACATATAATACCTACAATACGTCATAGCAAGCAAACGACGCAAGTTCGATTAGAGGACGTTATTAATCAAGCTCCTGCAGCAGTGCTTGATGACTCTTGTGAGTCTTGGCTGCTTTGGGAAAGAGTACAGTACTTTCACGTGAGTGAGATGAGGTATCATATCCCTATCTTCTTCTCTTCTTTCTTCGCCACTACAATTTATCCAAGGATTCGAAAACGAGATGTTTATAAGTTTGCTGAGGATACAATGGTTTAACCGATAATTGATGGAAAGGAAGTGTGGAAGGGAGTCTGTTTGAGCCAAATCTCCACGACACGACCAATCAGGCTCGCTTACCGAATTTTGCTGCCAGCTGTGAGCATGAGGTGCATCACCCGGCCATGCAGACATGCAAAGCAGGAAATAAAAACCCGGCGCACAGGACGGGAGGAGCTGCGAACGATTTTTTCTTTTCCGTCACATATGACCGATCGCGGTCCTAGAAGAGGAAAGTGAGGGCAAAAAAAAGACCAAAGCCAGACTCAGATAACAAATTATTTAGGAGCTGCTGTAAGATCCATCCGCTTAGAGAGGATCGAAAGGATAGATGATATTCAAATACAGAAGAAGATTCTAGATTTCTCTTTTGTACATGTATATACAAGGTTCTTACTTATCGTCGCAGCCAAGCATGTTTCTAAGATTTCCTCCATATCC
>JAFJYG010000793.1:0-24833 GCA_017366145.1 Cadophora sp. M221
AAGGAGAATGGAGTGGAGGGGGAGGGGAGTGACGCGGAGGATGAGGAGGCTTTTGAGGTTATGAAGACGCCGTTTGAGCGGGCGTTGGAGAGTGAGGGGAAGTCGAAGGTTAGAGCTATGCCGGTCATGAGCATGTATTTGTCGAGGGTTAGGATTGAGGGGTTGAGGAAGGCTTATGGGTAATGTCTTCTCATCATTGTTTTGTTGGAATCTACTAACGGGAATCCAGTGAACAGACAAATGCCAAAGAGGTCAAATGAGCTGGGTTATGTACTACATACAGGGAACGGCGTTAGGAGGGAAGTCTCTTCAGAAAAGATTTTATAGATACCCCACAATTGGCATTTTCCATAGCAATAAAAATTTGAGCAATTATTGCAATTCTCATAGAGAGTGATTATGTTTGTCTCAAAATACAATGCTATGATGCAACTGTACAATACGCACCATTGCTATCCCACCAGTATCTCGCCCAGTACAATTACAGCCCTTACCAGCGCCACGACTCCATATGCCTAGTTCTCCGGCTATGTATGTTTAAATACCCTCAATACCGACTGCGCCAGGTACGATCCTTTCATGGGCCTTGTCCAATTGTCGTTGTAAAGTCTACCCTGGTCATGTTCCTCCCCCCTTTGGAAATGCCACCCTCCTAAGGCTTCTGGCCAATCTTATCGTAGTTCACAACCCGGAGGATGAAATTGACAGACACCGCAACGAGGAGCGCAATAGCAAGCATCGTCGGTCCAACCTTATCGTCGAACCCAGCCTGTCCCCTCTGTCTAATAGACTTCGCCCTCCAGTGATATGTCCACAGCGCATAGATCATCGTGCACATAGCTACGAGCGTGAAGGCGATAGCGGACCAGAAGGCAGTCTTGTCACCGAAGTTCAGCATGCCGACTGCGAGAGCACCGAGGATGACGGTGAAGTTCAGCCATGAGAGGAAGGTTCGCTCGTTGGCGAAGAAGACTTTGGGTTCCACTCGAGTTGGGAGAGCAATTCGCTTGCCTGTGATAACATCAATTAGCAAACCATCGAAATATAGGAATATGATCTTGAATCGAAATCCAGTTTGTGGACGTACCGGGCGCTGTCTGGAGGAGAGGTTGGCTGGACATGATTCTGACGGATAGCCGGATTCAGTGACGATATGCACGAACGTTTGTGCAACCTTGCGGAGATGATTGGTCGGGTCCGAAGTTCGAGTTTCCTCACAACGGGGAGCGATTGAGCGATTCGGAAGCTGGGGAGTGTACGTCGCACAGCTCGTGGAAAAGGATTCTTGTGGGGGGGAGCTTGAACGTGACAAAATTGAAGCTTCTGTGATCGAAAAACCAAGGCTGGCTCACGAGAGCTCCAGATTGAAGAATGGAAAGCTGGCTGGGGCGGGGCAGGGAACGTGGGCAGGATGGACGGTTTTCACTGGTCGAATGGATTTCATCCCAGCATTCCATTTTGGCAGACGCTTAGCTTATCGTCGAGATCTTCTGGCTTACCTCAGCAGAATTCTGGTCATCTTGAGAGCCTGAGATGTGAGGATTAGGTTAAGGCTGCAACTTTCTTGTTCTCCACTTCT
Organism: Cadophora sp. M221; assembly: GCA_017366145.1. Lineage (NCBI taxonomy): Eukaryota > Fungi > Ascomycota > Leotiomycetes > Helotiales > Ploettnerulaceae > Cadophora > Cadophora sp. M221. The sequence goes on from JAFJYG010000793.1 coordinate 1,580, forward strand.
CCATCTTCACTAGTCCATATAGGGACCAGAAAGCTGCAGTCCTGCTGCAGAAGGCGCTCACCAGTCCAGTACCATTGCACCAACACAATAGCATAAACCCCTCTTCTCTGCTCTCCTGACCATTTACGACTTCAAGATCCTTTCAAAAAAGACTTCAAATATGGCTTCCTCATCTGCCACACCGGTAAGTTATCTCCAGATTCCTGCGCATTCAATTCCTGTTTGTTGACTTTACATAGCCCATCAGCTATACCCGCCTGAAGCAAATCGCCAACGATGTAGGTCTCCTTGAGATACAAAACTGATGGATGCCATACTGAGAGTCGGAATAGGCTTGCCAAAGTGCTTTAGGTAGCGCAGAGTTCTACGAGCATTCAAAGACTGAGGGCTGGAACACAACTATCATCGTTTGTTGCCCCTTGCTTCGCAAGTAGCTCCCTGCTAACAACACCTCAGAACTCCATCCTGCGGTCTCTCATCTCCGAATCATCCCCTACTGGGGGAACTCCCTCATTTAAATACGCCGTCAACAGTACCATCATCCAACACCTCGTCCCTACCTCTTCCCTCAACCGGGCCAAGGCAACTCAAGAAAGCACGGTACCCAAGACCGAGGCGGACGATGCTACAATCACAACGAGCGATGCAAAGACCGGAGCTACAGGAACAGATGGAAAACCCCATGTAGGAAGAAGAGGAATGCACAGCGCCACTGGAGCATACTGGAACGACAAGACCGATGGGATGTGGAGCTTCAAGTACGAGGGAGGAGAGAACAAGGGCCTGGATGTGGTGATTAGTGTGATCTATATCTCGATATAGGCAGGACCATAATGTACGACGTACCCCGGGAGGAGTCACAGGAGTTTTGCTTGCAATGCAATACAATACAATACGATGCGGGGTAGCATTGTTTTGTGCACGGAATGGAACCTCGGCCAGTCAGCCAGCCAGCTATGGGATTTTCCCAATCAGCATTTTGGGCATACGAAATCTTGACAAATGCCCATATTGCCTATCCAATGATCTAGCTGTGAGAGTACCACAGCACCGGTGTTCGCTTTAGCCTTTGAGCTCCAGAGTCGCAAGTCGCAAAGCTGGGTGGGTACACGTGGCTGCACTTTTGTTTTCTTGCTGTTCTTGTCTGCATTTGAAGCTATTCACCCGGACCGGAAGAGGAAATCGGTGGCTTGACGACGTGGAGGGGAGAGGGGTTTGTGTGTGAATAATCTACTATGTTGCTGCCAAAGTCCTCGAGCCAGTCGGCTGGTCAAGGAATGGAATGAACAGTCGATTGGGTCTCTGGCGAAGTCCGTGACAAAGCGCTAATAGCCTTGCAGGAATTGCAAGGTCCAGGTGGGAAAAGTCGAGCGCAAATCGGAGCAGATACAGCCGCGAACTCAGCTTCAACTCAGCATCAAGTGACAGCCAGATCTTGCGCCGGTCTCCTGATGGCGTCGTGTTTTGACGGTCACAGCATCTTGGCCACTCCCCTCCCCCTCCTCCGCGGTCCGGGAAAAAGAGGTGGGAATACTTCGGACATGCCCACGCACGTTACTCTCCCCATAATTATGGCGAAGGCGAAGGTGGGCTCATTCACCGCCTGCCCTCCCCTCCGTCCCTTCACTGGGGCGACCCACCTGCACTTATTTGACTCGACGATGGCTGTTGTTCCATTGCGGGAGCTAGAAAGAGAAGACTTGACCTGACCTTGGACTCGAACAAACTTGACCTTCCTTCCGTCTTTCGTGTTTCTTGAAACAATTTCCCCACGTCGTGCCCTACTACCCTCCCGCCCTACCTTACCTAGGCATTGTGTTGCCACTCGTCTGATTTCTCATCAACAATCAATACCTACATCCACGACATACTTCCTACCTACCTACTTACATCACTTCACCTCCGTCGCCTCCCATCAACTCGCCGTGACGTGACACGTCTACACCCACATCTACAAAGCAAGCGCGCCCCCTCGACAACAACTTGATACGCAACCCCAACTTTACTTCGATTGCGCGCTCGACGTTGTACCCACAGATAACGCACACAGCCTCGAGATATTCGACAGCTTCTCTCCTGCACTCGACTACAACCCCCAACTCCGCTATCATGCCGCTCTCGTAAGCCAGCCTTCAGATTGCTACACTCCATCCTGATCCAGCCTCGTACTAACCTTGTTCAGAGCTCTACCATATCAGGCCCGGTTTCTGATCGTTGAGCACCTCGACGATGACAGTGCTACAAATCTAGCTCTGACTTCCAAGATCTTCTACAGAGAGATTTGCTCTCACCGCATACTTCGCAATGCACCCAGACCAGTCACGGGACCGATCCCCACCACGAACACCGTCACTTGGGCTCCTACCTTCTCTCCTTCGGCCTCTCTCTCGAGTTCCATCGCCGCCGACTATGATCCCCTGGCAAGCACCGACACCGATGCCACTTCATCTCCAGAGGAGGAGGAGTGGGAGTTCCAAGTCACGCCCGAGATGATCCGCCGCCTCTCCCTTCTTCCAGTCCGCCAATCCACCGCAAACATGGAGGGAATGCCCACCGAACTTAAGCTCGAGATCTTCAGCTACCTTGATCTGATCGATTCCACCTGCCTCGGCCTCACATCGCCAAACCTCTACGTTGTTCACCGAGCAATTCACGGCACCAAGATCCCCTTGAACACTCGCCGCGTCGGCCCAAACTCATTGGAGTCTGCTTGGGAAATTGTCGGCAAGCAAGAGTGCAAGCAATGCAAGATGTACCGATGCGAGCTCCACGAGCACATCAAGACCTGGATGCCCAAGGAGTTGGAGTACTGCTCGATGAAGAGAAACTTCGGCCTACGTGCTAAGGAGAACTCCACCCACAAATCCTGCTATCGAGGAAAGCCCAGCAAGCCGCATCGCTGTGGTCGCCACCCCTTGAGAACAACCTCCGTTCACCAAGACGATGCCTCGTTCAGCCTCCCCCAATAGCTAATGACATCAGCAAGTCATACACCGTGTAATCAGCGGTAGTGCATCCGACATTTGCGATTTTCTGGAACGGTTGTATTTTTTTTTAGCGCGCATTGAAACTAGGACCCCGAGATACTGCGATAGACTTTCACGGTTAGATCTTACGGCATTAGCGAAGGCCCGGAACCTGGAGCGGCGTGCATTACAGGTCGATGATGACTCGCCAATGCCTAAAATTAGCGGCAACGTCGCGTGTAAAGAACTTTTTCTTGCTTTTTTTAATTTTTTCGTTTCTTTCGGCATGGAACATTGGCGGTAGCGTTTGTTCTCTCTGAAATTCTTTCCGTTTTCCACATCAATTTTGCGACATTGATAGTGGATTTGAAATACAGTGGGCTGTGACTCGGTCTTTCTGAGGATTTACCTCGGATTTGAACAGTGGCGTTTTGGGGATCTTCTTCTTCTCATGGATCGGTCTTTGATTGAGGGCTGGGGGATATGACTGGAGTTTTCGGGGATGGAGGAATTCTTCACGGTTCGGTCTTTTGAGAAACCCTCTCGAGAAGTACAATGCGTCTGATGCGTCATTCCATAGGCTGGGACGAGACTCTGGCGCTGCGGCTAGTTGATTAGAGATGCTACGAGACCAACGAGAAATACAATAATAATTCACAACGGCCCCTTTGTTTTTGTTTTTGGATTTGAATTTACCTTCTTTTGTTTTGTTGTAAGAAACAACCTCCTTTGGAATTGGGTCAAGTACTTCGCCGGTCTCCCTGGGTATGTATTCTTGGGGAAAGATTGACGGGAAACAATTTACAAAAAACAAAATCTGGAAAACCGTCGAGTAGTAGTACCTACATCTCAAAATTGACAAAGCTGCATACGAATGATATGGGCTCGAATCAGAGCGAGAAGGGAGCTTCCAGCGGAAGTAATTCACCAAGTCTATCTAGGCTCCCAAAAATTCCAGTTATGAGGTCCTCACATGTCGCCAAGTGTCACAGGGGGGCTGGGACGAGTAGGGAGCAATTGGTTGAAATCTGATTGAGACTGAAACTTGAGGTTCTCAAGAGGAGAGCTGGGTAACTAATATGGCAGGTGCGCCCCTGACACCAAGTGAGTGACTGACTGACACGTCGACGACGTTACTACTAAACTCACATGCTTTTTAAGCTATACATCATGATTCCTAAATTGAAGAATTTACATTCTAATATTTCGTTTCCCTTAGAAACTATGTATCAACCTGCCTGCCTTCCATGAGCGAATCCAGTTCCACGAATTTCGGTTGCACCATTTCCCGGGTGGAATTCTTTCGCACTTGTTTGTGTCAACAAATCACAGAGACCTGACCTTTCTTTCCACTAAATGCACGATCTTCTGTGTACGAATATGTTGTCATTGGTATAGCTCATTCAAACCCCGTCACTACTCTAGAAGTAAATACACGCAAGATTTGTCAAGGAGTTACTCAAAACCTCTGCCAGCCAGCAGGATTCCTGAATACAGCAAGCGTTCAACGCACCACATCCCGAACCTCAGCCTCGTGTGCGAAATTCTCCTTCTCCAATCTCGCCTCCTCAACACGAGCATCCAACTCAGTAGGCTGGCTGTAACTCCTCTTCGCCGTCCCGGGGATAAACCAAGAAGTCTCAGAAAACAACGCCTTCATCTCCTCTAGAGGAAGCTGTCTCGTCTCAGGCATGAAAGCCCAGAAGAAGATCGCGTTTGTGAAATTGCAAACCACGAACACGAGGAAGTACCGCCATCCGATATTCGCAATCGCGGGAGAAGTGATCTGTCCGATCATGGTGTTGAAGGCGAACGAGACCATGACGCCCAACGAGATACCCTTAGAGCGAGTCTTGGTGTCGAAGACCTCGGCGGGGATGATCCACGATAGGGAACCGCAGGTGAACGAGAAGCTCACTTGGTAGCACCAGTTGATGACGATGAAGACCCAGCCGAGGGAGTTTTGGCTGGATTTGGAGGCGTGGGGGAAATTTGCCATGACTGCTGTGACGATAACGAAGCAGACGCCGTTGATGGCGTTACCGATGATCAAGGGCCAACGGCGGCCAAGTCTGTCGATGAAGAGCACTGTGCAGAGTTGTGCGAGGACAGATAGAACGTTGCTGATAGCTTGGTACTTCAACGCGTCCGTAGTGCCGATGTCGAGTTTCGCATAGATATCAGGGGTGAAATATTGGATGGCCGAAACACCTGTCATCTGCACCGATGCTTGCAAGGCTGTCACAAGGATGAGTCGGCGGAAGCTCGAACGGTCAGAGAACAGATCACGATAGCCCTTTGCTTCGTGTTCGTGCTCGTGGGCAATAGCGGCCTGGATTTGTGAGTACTCCGCCTGGACCCAGGGGTCGGACTCGTTGCCGTTGGCGTGGAGCTTTGCGAGTGTCTTGAGCCCCTCGTGTTCTTTCCCATGGTCAATCAGCCAGCGTGGCGACTCGGGGAAGAGCAATATCATGAGTGCAAGAATTCCGGCGGGGATAATCTGCAGTCCAAGAGGGATGCGCCATTGTTCGCTGGTGGTGAAGTGTAGATTGGTTCCATAGACCGTCCATGCTGAGTCAAGTTAGTCAGTTGCCGATTACCGGGGGTATGTAAACAAAAAGAAAAAAAGCTAGTGAGGGGAACATACTTGCAAAAACCGCTCCGATACCGAGCATCAACTGTTGCAGCCCAGTGATTCGACCTCGAATGGAAGGATGGGCGATTTCAGCCTGGTACATCGGAACAATCATCACTAGCACGCCAACACCAACACCTGCAACGGCACGACCAGCGTAGAAGAATGATAGATTCCGTCCTGCGGCCTGTAGAGCACCACCAAGGCAGAAGACTATAGCGCCTGCCATGATGGCGAGTCTGCGGCCCAGCCAGTCGCCCATAACACCAGCAAATGCGGCACCAAAGAATCCGCCACCTGTGAACAGAGACACGACGGCACCGCTGTCAGAATGTCAGGCCAGGGGAAATGTGTCAGGGGGGAGAGGACAGGTGTGGGTTCAACATACACTTCATCTGGATTGGGGTGGAATTGTGCCTTGAACGAATCCGAGGCGATACTTCCTCCGATGACACCAAGATCATAGCTATATTTATGTCAGATAAGATCCAAGAACTCCCTGAAAACGATTTAACATACCCATAGTTGAATGATCCTAGAGAGGCGAACACGCCAACAAGAAACTATGTTGACTCTGTTAATACGCGAGACCCCAACTAGTATTGGCAAGGCTCCGTACCTGATAGACTTTAGGCGGAAGCATTGTTGCGGATCAATGCTGTCCCTAGGTATATGGGATGTTGCAAGCACCAGTGCAAGTGGGAAATAGAGGGAGAAATAGGGAGATGGAGAGGAGAAGAGGAGACTGCATGTAGCAATAGGAGTAGCAGTAGAAGTGAGGGTAGCGGAGTGGACGATCTATATATCTTCTGGAATTAGTCCGTTCGAAGAGCTACTTCAGGGGTCCCCATGCACACCTAAAGTATGGTTGTTCACTGGGACCACAATCTACCACCCTTCCCCGTCGCCTCGGCCTCGCGACCTGATCGGCCGAGCCATGATTGAGGGCTGTTTTCGAAGCTACAGGAACTGACAGCCAGACTACCTGGGTACTTGCCGGGCCTATTGTCCCCGCATCCTCCAGGCGCCCCAATGACATTGCTGAGCGAGAATCATGGAGAATTACAACAGGTATTCCCATGGCCCCCCGCTTCCCCATGACAAGATAAGTCCAATACCCCGCGCTTCCTCCACGCGCGCCAATTAGGATACTTGTAGCCTCCAGGATTATTTTTGACTATTTTGACACCCGAGGTTTGGGGAACCCATGCTCTCTCCTCGTGCTTTCACGAATTAAGCTTACATACCTAAAATAAAATGTAAAATAGTTAAGCAACTGCCAAGTGCTGCGCTGCTACTTGCTTACCTTACATTTGAAAATGGGACTCCCGTTGTTAGTGCAGTCGATCTTCGCTGCACTCATGGCTGCTCTCCAAACATCGCTTAACCCTCGCTTCCCAGTCTCGCTTCTATCCCATCACATACACATACACATGCGCATACGAATACGCATGCCCAACCCATCCCGTATACCATAAATATCTGGAGGATTTATGGCCGAGAGAATGCGGAGTCCCCAGATTTACAGAATCCGGGGTAACAGGTAGCGACGTTCAGACCATGCTATTCGTCGGACCGAGTTCCTGGACCGATATGATGGAGAGGGAAGTATATATCAGCCGTTGGGAGCTTCATGGACAGCGTACATCGCAATTCTTCTGCCCAGTACGATTAAAAACATGACCAAATTGATCAGTTATCTCTTTGCTGCAGTAGCACTGCCACTCGTGCTCGTGACAGCACAACGTCAGACCTTGACCGTGGCAGCAAGCGGTGGGAACACCTCCAGCCCTTTATTGTACGGGACTTTGTACGAGGTAAGTCATTGGAACAACGAGGTATCAATTTACATCCGCTCATTCATATTGATAGGATATTTACCACTCGGGAGACGGTGGCTTGTACGCGGAGCTCATTCGCAACCGTGCTTTTCAAGGCTCATCCCAAAACGGGCGAGCCAGCTTGGTGCGGACAACCGATTTCTGGCACCCCATCGGGAACGTCCAGCTATTAGTCGAGAAATCCAGCCCTCCTCTCTCGTCGAGCTTGACATATGACATGCGAATCAATGTTCCGGCAGGCACGACAGGCCAAATCGGATTCTACAACGAGGGCTTCTGGGGATTCCATGTCGACGCCTCCAAGCGTTATGCGGCTAGCTTCAGTATCAAGGGTGCCTACAATGGCAGCGTGACTGTTGGGTTTAGAAATACCATTTCTAACACGCAACTCTCCTCAATCAGCATACCAGTTCGATCTGTGGATGGCAGCTGGACATCTGTCTCCCCTACTGTCTTTCAACCGATAACCTCTTCGTCCAATTCCAACAACACCTTCACCTATCTGTTCGACGGGAGTCTGCTCGCTGGCAAGAGCATTCAGGTCAACCTTCTCAGCTTATTCAAACAGACCTACAACAACCGACACAACGGTGTGAGAGAGGATCTAGCGGCATCTTTCAATGGACTGAAGAGCACCTGGGTTCGTCTTCCAGGCGGAAACAATATGCAAGGCCTGAGCCTAGGCAACGAATGGCATTGGGATTTCACTTACGGCGATCTGACAAGTCGCCCTGGTCACCTAGGAGTCTGGGGTGACTATCAGACAAATGGATTCGGCATACTAGAAATGATGCAGTGGGCGACGGACTCGCAGCAGACAGTCATTCTTGGGATGTTTGCAGGGCTGCATATTGGTGGTGCTTTGGTCTCCCAGGCTAATCTTGGAGGGTACATCGACTCTAGCATGAACTACCTTGAGTTTCTAATGGTAAGTTTGATACGAATCAGCCATATATGTACATCGGTAATGCGAGACTAATGGACTACACCAGGGAGATTCATCTACCACTTGGGGTGCAAGGCGAGCAAGTCTTGGCTTTCCGACTCCATTCAAAATTGACCACATCGAGATTGGTAATGAAGACTACCTTAATGGAGGGGCCGATTCGTACTATGCTTACCGATTCCAATCATTCTACAACCGCATCCGAGCGACGTACCCCGGTATGACTCTGATCTCGACCATGGTTCCGCCTCCTGTGGCTGGGCCAAACACCTGGGTTGACCTTCACTTTTACTATAACCAAGACACCTTCGTTGCACTCTATGACAGGTTTGATAATGCCAATCGAAGCTTGCCTATAATTGTTGGCGAGTATGCATGTATCTACGAGTTCTCAAATGGTTCTCCGGAAATCGGTGCTCAGGTCAGTGCTCTCCTCCATTGTTTTCCCAAAGTCATACTTTAGATAAAGTAAATATTAATTTGTTAAATAGACCATGGGCATGGCTTTAGCCGAAGGTATCATGCTACTCGGGGCCGAGCGGAACTCTGACATCGTAAAAGGAACAGCCTACGGCGCAATGATCAAAGAATACAACGAAGAACCTGGCACCGTTGCCGTCATCAAACACACTGCCAGCCAGATCCTCCACTCGACAAGTTACTACATCCAACAGACCTTTTCACAATACAAAGGCGAGGAAACTGTCGCCGTGACCACACAGTATGGAGAAGGCATTGGACCGGTCTACTGGTCTGCAACGAGAACTGGGGCTACTCGATACCTAAAACTGATCAACTACTATGGGTCGGGTAGTGTCGTTGACGTGGTGCTTCAAGGCAATCATTTGAGTACGGCGCAGGTCATTACACTTACCGCACCGGATTGCTCTTCGACCAACAAACTTCCTCAGCTTGGCGGTGAATCAACAACAATCGCCAGTTCGACGCTTACTGAATCGAATGGCCGGTTTACAGTTGCCTTCCAGAACCCTTGTGAAGTCAAGATTTTGATTGCCTAGGGACTCTGAGAACCATCTGATATCGTATGTGGATAATCGTTGGACTTCAACAAAAAGAACTATGATTGTTGCAATGACAAAGTAGAGGGGCCGTTGGGTTATGTCCGGGTATCAGCAGTGAAGGGGTAAAGCTCTGTTAATAATAAAAATCCGGTGTCATCTCCCCTTAACGGTCGCTATTTACCCAATGTGAACACTTTATACAATGTTGATCTGAAGAATCGAGAGGTAATTGTATCACATATTCAAGCGAGGCTGGCGAAATTCGTCTCCGGTGAAGCGAGTTACTTTACTTCGTTATATAATTCATAATAAAGATGAAAACCACGACTTATTTGAACCTAAGCCTAGGTATTCCTTTAAAATAATGTTCTGAAATTATTTAAGGACTTTAAATAAGCTCTAATTCACGAATGAACCCAAGTATTAAAGGGAGCGAAGGCTAACTACCTACTGGGGCAATTATCGCTTCAAATTTCGCCAGCCTCGAAGACAGGTGCCAAGTATTTTTGGAGGATTCTATTTATAGGTATGTACGAGACCTCTCTCTATTGTTACATAATTGCCAGTCCTGGATGGAATTTTCGTACTAGTTGGATCCCATTCCTTCCGAAGAGCTGGAGGTACATCGAGTGGCCTACATCACACCTAGGACCAACAGCTCAAATACCCATCTTAGCGAAAATTTCATCCCACGACTCCAGAATCTCCGGATCATTATCATAAAAGCAAATCATCTTCGTCCACAGCTCCTTCGCTCGACCCTCTTCACCTCCCCTAATCAACCCCAAACTCTCCTGATCCTCAAAAGCATTCCCATGAACCTCAACAACCTCCTCTCGTCCCTCCCACTCAACCAGCAAAGTCATCGCTCGACATCTTCTGCAATGATACCAATACTCCCACCCCTTCTCCTCAGACGCACTCAAAGCCTGCGAATCCTCTTTCTCAGCCTTCTCCTCCAATCCAAAGGTCCCAAAGGCTTCTTCGGGTTTATACTTCACACACGAGGAACAATACAGAAGATCTCCCCACAGCGTCCTCTCATCCCACAACAACTCACCCAGAGATCGCTGCCACTCAACACACTTCGCGCCGTACATGTATCCCCATTCGTACCATCCGTACAGTACATGGTTCTCATCGACCGAGGCTTGCATGCGGAGATCGAATGGAAACCGCTTGATCTCGTACTTCCTCCCTCGACCTACGTACAGTTGTCCTTGATCCATGACTTCGTGGAAAATAGCATACCAGCATCGAGCGGTCAAGCCAAGACAGATCTGAGAGACCGGATCACGCACTAGATGCGCCATGATATTGAGCCGTATCTCATCCGGCAAGTCATGGAAGAGTATCTGCCATGTTGCCTTACCAGTCATGCCCTGTCCAGTACCTTGCACACTCTGATGATTAGGATTGGGATTAGGATTAGGACTGGGGATCTGTTTCGTATCCCTGGTTTCGGGACTTTATTTATTAGCAAATTTTATCTTTTGAGGGGTTGGGGAAATGAGAGTTTTTTCGAAAGTGACTCACGAATGGTCGTTGCCTAGAGTGGTGGCTGCTTCCGAGCCTTGTGCAACAACAAGTGCGATGTCCAGAACCACGAGGCTGGGCATCGTGCCTAAGGATTGCCAGATGCCCTTGGGCGTTTGGGAATTGTTTTGGAAGCTGGAGAAGGGCGTCCGTAGTATAGTATTCGACGGTTTTGATTTATATATTGGGATTCGAGGAGGAGGATTGGTCAATTGGCCGCCTCGAGCATGGAATTTTCTCTCTCGAGATTGGATTTTGGGCTGTTGGATATGAGAGGAGAGAGAGAGATACTTATGGATGGAAGGAGGAGGTGAAATGCCACTTATCTTACTTAGGCAGGCTGCCTTTTGCCCTGTGTTGCGTATCAGGTTTTGGGGTTGCGTGTGATTCACTGCCTTCCTCCTACGGGCGTGAAAGAAGGTGAATCGAAGGGCAGATGGGGCTAGAGTCATGGCTTCCCAAGTTTTGTTTGGAGGTGGCTATCCGAATTCGGGAGAGGGGGCTATTTGTTCGAACTTAATGCTTTCTACGCTTGGTGGTTCTGGTGCCCGACTACGGAGTTGTTCGAGGGTTTGAATCTAGTAAGCGAGACGAAGACAATAGAAGACATATGTATGTTTGAGAGGATACATTTACTCCAGACCTCCTGCCCTTTGCTAAAATTAAGTGAGATACATTTGTCGTTATCATCTCAAGCACTCCTGTGTGTTTTGAAGAAGAATGTACATGGCCTGGCTAGCCTGATGCTCACGGGTAGCGAGGTTTAGGGCCTACTCAACCTCGATCGAGGAGCGCAACGCACGACCACCCACATCAGAAGCTAGACGCAGGTAAGAAAACAAACAGATACATGCTCGATCGGTTTGAGATACAGTACAAGCATGGAAAATACCAGGATCTTGCTATTAAATATCCTCGACTAGCTCACAAGTAACTCTTCCCATCGCCAACTACCCGTTCTAAAATCTCCATCACTTGCTTCTTCTCTGTCAAGGGCACCGGATTCGTCTTCAACCACGCATCTTTCAAGCAGCTGTCCGCTAGGGCATCCAGTTTCTCCCGTCCAACACCTACGTCTTTCAACATCCTAGGCATGCCCAGTTCCGTGATGATGGCACCGATCACATCCCCTGCATCAGCACTCTCTTTTTTCAATCCCTGCTTTTTCAGTACACCCGCAACAATGTCCTCACCCCAGAGGATATCCAGGACCTTCTGCTGCGGTGCCTTGACTTTCTCATCGCCGTATTGGGCGTTGTATTTCAGCACAGCAGGTAACATGATACAACTCGTCTCTCCATGGCCAACTCCCAAAGGGCCAAGCTGGTGTCCAATACCATGACTCCCACCCATAGGCAGTCCTGATCCAACACCTTTCATGGACTCAATAACACCTAACATCGAATCCAGCCTCGCATTCTCATCATCCCAATTCCGCTTCGTGAGTAACAGGCTCGGAACAAGTAGTTTCAGCCCAGCCGAGAGAACATCATCCGTCACTGGTCCAGCTTTGCTATCCAGTGAACACAAGCCCTCAACGCAGTGATCCACGGCTCTGATACCCGTAGAAAGCCAGATCCGTTCCGGGGTGGAGATACTGAGTGCTGGATCTAGGATCACGAGATGAGTTAGCATGGACGGGTGCGTGAAGAGGACTTTGTGGTGAGTTCGAGTATCTGTACCGCCTGCAAGAGCGGAGTATTCTCCTCCCGAGAGAGAAGTCGGGATGTTGATTACGGGGATTTGACATGGTTTTGGATTTTGGGGTTTTGCTTCTGCGGCGAGTTTGGAGAGGTCTTCAAGTGTTGAGACGGAATTTGCAAGTGCCTGTACAGTGGTAGTAGGGAGTTAGTGTCAGCTAGTCACTTATACTTCTTTCAGGGTACGGTGTACGTTCTGAGAGAAAGGACGTACGAATGTAATGATCTTCGCTCCATCAGTAAGAGATCCCGCACCGAGAGTCACGAGGATATCAGCTCCTTTCTCCCTAACATCGTTCACAATCTCCACGATATCGTCCCATGGCGTATGAGGTTTGATGCCTTTCCTAACACCTACGATCTTCTCGCCTAGTGCATTTTGCAAACGTGTGAAGTTTTCTGTCTTACTGATGGAAGTCGAGACGATGATGTAGACTCGTGAAGCGTGGAATGTGTTGGTGATGTGGTGGGCACATGCTTCTGGGAAAGGGAGGCTTGTGGAGATGTGTGGTTTGGGATTTGGTGGAAAGGCGGGTCGGTAGGTTTCGTTTGGTGCTGTCATGTTGGAGCTTTTGCTTTGGGATAATGATTAATGTAGGATTTTGTTCTCATGCTGAGAAAGTAGAAGGTATGCTTTGAAAATGCGATCACAGCGTGAACCCCGCTCCCGCTGACATCATCAGGGGGTAGCTCGGTTAGACGGAGTAAACATTAGATTTGTATTTATGATTTACTTGTCGTTAAACATGTTGTTCACATTGAGCATTTGTTCTTATCGAAAGCGTGGAGTTGATTTTCATGGGTACTACCTTGGTATGGATATTCTACATTAGAATTGATGTTCATCTTTTTCTCATAAAGTAGTCGTGTGAAGCGATTTCCACTTATTCTAATTATTGTCTCCGTTACTACCCTACCTATCACTGGGATCGACATCCTGATTGTGACAGTTACAGAGAGAGGTCTTTCATCCAAGAATAATATCTCCTGCAACAGACTTCCGATTCCGGACTCTGAAGCAGGGCGCTATTTCAAACTTCAGTCAGTCACTAGCGATTTTCCTGTCACTTCTTGCCAATTCAAAGAGTATTGAAGTGTTCTTGGAATGAACGAAGGAAATCGATAGAAAGGTAGAATTGGTCTAGCGTGCCCAACTTCAGCTCGATGCATCGAAAGCCATTGAGAAAGCAGCCCAGGGAATTCACCTGCCAATAAACTCGATATACTTGACACACTACATGCAAGAAGAAACCAGCCGCAAGAATAAAGATTATGCGATACTTCCCGACACTCTTAGTGTTCTCCGGATATGTCGCCCAAGCCGAAAACCTTCAACTGGGGCCAGACCAGCCGATTGCGATGATATCAAGCCTCGATATGGAACGAATTATAGAAGTCTGGAATGTTCTGCGGCACAATTCTTCGGAAGTGGACCTCATCTGATCCAAATGATCGCCGGTTAGGGGGTGGATGCCTTTCACCAAAAGAACAATACTAGTGGCGAGACAATACTAAGGGGCTCGCTTAGGAGAACAATATTAAGCCCCCCCTTTCAACTTCATGAACTTCATCTCTGAATATCCTAGACTACCCAGATGCAATTCAAAGAGAATTAATATCGCTTTATTCAGTTCTCCAAATGAAGCTCAATTCTGGTTGAGGAACAAGGCGACGATGAAGCTACCACATGCCACGAGGATATCAGAGCTGCCATGAAAATGTGGAACTTCGCCGCTATGATTTGCTCAAATACGAAACTCCTTGTCTGAAACTCTGACTACTCCAGATACTAATCCGAAGCAATATTTGCCTTTGTATCCATGGATAAGTGGTATCCGAAGGCCGTCCTTCAAGATTTCTATTTAATGCCCTTGATCACCTCGCAAAACAAGCTTTTCTCTTTACCCAAGCACATCATACATATACGAACACACAAACTCCTACACATAATATCCAAGCAACCCACAACAAGTCTTTTAGACCAACACATTCAATCATCATGTCTCCAAGCACCATCCAAAGACGCCTCGGTGGCGGATCCTTCTGCACCGTCCAGCGACTCGGTGGATCCTTCTGCACTATCCAACGGTTCGGCGGATCTTTCTGCACCGTCCAACGTGGAGGATCCTTCTGCACAGTCCAGCGCTCCTAGGTACCTCACTCCAGCCAGCCTTCGCTACTTCTAGCGAGTCAACAACATGACACTTTCCACGTCGCAACATCGCGAGCATAACGAAGGACACATGGCAGAGGAGGTCAGACAGGAATAGGAGAGACAAGCTCTCGGTTGCAATACAACCACTTTCGATTCAAATGACGGACCGGTTGACGAACACCAGGCAGGCAGCACGGATGAAGTCCCTGCTCGCACTGTACTTTTTCTCCTTTACGATAAACAACATAGGACTTTTCGGACTTGCCTCTTGTGCACGAGAGGAGGGGATGGGAGGTTTCTTTTTTTTTGGAATTTAGGACTTAGTAGGCAGACAATATAATACATGCATGTTCTTTTCAGATGATTCAAACCGTTGGTGATGTAAATCGTGAAAATGTGAGTGTGCGAGGTAAGACTGAACGAATCCAGGGCCATAAAATTAATTCAGGTCAGAAGATTTCATCAATACTAGGAATTGTACAAACTGATTGGTTTTATCTTCCACTAGAAGTACCCTCGGCTATGTGTAACTGACTCCAAACGTCCCAAGCTTGAAAGCTCCCATCGTTCAAATTACACCGCAGGATATGACATTGGAGATCATCGTGATTTGAGACAAACTTCGACACACCTTCAAGATAAAACTAGAAAGAACATCTTTCAATTGAAAAGGCGATGCGTGCATGTATACTGGCCATGTTGATGTGACTGCCTCGCAAACAGGTTGCTCTTCAGTGGCACTAAGCAGATGCGAGAGACACCACGCTTTGCATGGTACCTGAACTGTAGGCTGCTTCTCAGAGTACTCGCCCAATTGTGCTGACTCTCAGAATATACGGTCCAGGCATTTCCTCTTTCAGGTGAAGCATTGCGATACTGCTGGCGTGAACTCTGTGAGGACTGATGGATCAACGCCAAAAGTAACTTTCAACGCTTGGCAGTAATTGGAAGATATAAAACGCCTTCAATTACAGAGTTTCCCTTTACCGGGCTGCATAATAAGTACTTAGTAAGTATGAGTTGCTAGAAGAATGATCCGATGATGTTGAGATGTTCGGTCAGGAGAGAATTATGGATCGGCAATAGGAGCTCAGGCCAAGCTTCGACTGTTTTGGGCCTAGCGCCACAAGTCCTCGAAACCATGCTTGGAGGAGGCAAATCAGCAGCCGTCTGCCGGCTGAGCTTGGATCGATCGCGGAACTTTTTCGAAGCAGACGTAGAGAGCTGTTTGTGCCCATCGTCACCCAGTCTGCCATCTTCCGCCATCGACCAGTCCTTGTCATTTCTTTCTTCCCGTTCCTCTGCTCTCTATCTTCTCTTAATAACCCATTTATTTCCACATGGCTGCCCCAAGCCCAATTCCTACTACGGGGAGACCCTTCCCAGATTTCGCGTCGTCGACACCTCCCTCGTCAGTATGGGATCGGATATCGACGTGGGCGGCTGAGAATAAGGCTGTCGTTTACACAATTGCTGGAGTAGCGATTGTTGTTTCAGGAGCCGGTGTTGCATACTATTTGACTGATTCGGTTTGTTGATCTTGATGCGCCCCTGGATGATGATGATGGTTTAGCTGACATTGGATCTTTACAGAAAACTAACACAATCGGCCGAGACTCGCCCAAGAAGCCGAAGAAGGAGAAAAGAAGGAAGAAGGATGACGAGAAGAAGCCCGCAGATCTGGAGAAGGGCACAGTCGAGCCCAAGCCGAAGACACCAACCGTTGAATCCGTGGACGAACTGCCTGAGGTGGACGAGACGACCGTTGGAAGCCTCTCCGAACAGGAACGAAAAGACTATGCCGCAAAGCTGAAAGCCGCCGGAAACACCGCATACGGAGCCAAGGATTATACCAAGGCAATCGATTTATATGGCAAAGCTATCATCTGCAAGCCCGATCCGATCTTCTACTCCAACCGTGCTGCGTGCTACAATGCTCTAGGTCAATGGGAGAAGGTCATTGAGGATACCACAGCTGCTATCAACCTCGACAACGAATACGTGAAGGCTTTGAACAGACGGGCACATGCCTACGAGAATCTTGAAAAGTATAGCGAAGCTCTCCTCGATTTCACTGCAAGCTGCATCATCGATGGTTTCCGAAATGAAGCCAGCGCCCAAGCTGTTGAACGTCTGCTCAAGAAGGTTGCAGAGGCCAAGGGTAAAGCTATCTTAGCAAGCAAGGAGAAGCGACTGCCCAGTCCAACGTTTGTCACAAATTATCTCCAGAGTTTCCGGGCTCGACCCCCGCCAGCTGGGTTGGAATTAGATGCTGAGATTGAGGAAGGCACTGGGATCGGGCAGCTTCAACATGGTCTACGAGCAATGGAAAAGAAGACTGGGGATGGATATGAGGAGGCCGCGGCTGCTTTCGACAAGGCGTTGGAGCTCGGTGAACTTGGAGACAACGAGGCATTTGCATACAACATGCGTGGAACATTCAGATATCTTCGTGGAGAGAACCGGGAGGCATTGGCTGATTTGACCAAGAGTGTTGATTTGCAACCTGCATTGACACAAAGTTTCATCAAGCGTGCCAGCATGCACTTGGAGCTAGGTATGAAGACATGATGTTTTGGATTGACTTTGACTAACAAGTTGTAGGCGAGAAGGATCTTGCAGCAGAGGACTTTGAGAAGGCCATGGAACAGAACAACGATGATCCAGATATCTACTACCACCGTGCCCAGCTACATTTCATTCTTGGAGAGTTCGGGGATGCCGCCAAAGATTACCAAAAATCTATCGATCTGGACAGGGACTTCATCTTCTCACATATCCAACTCGGTGTTACGCAGTATAAAATGGGATCCATTGCTTCATCGATGGCTACTTTCCGCCGGTGCATCAAGAATTTCGATAAGGTTCCGGATGTGTACAACTACTACGGAGAACTGTTGTTGGATCAGCAAAAATACCAGGAAGCTATCGAGAAATTCGACACCGCGGTTGAAATGGAGAAGCAAACCAAACCCTTGGGCATGAACGTTCTCCCTCTCATCAACAAAGCCCTCGCACTTTTCCAATGGAAGCAAGATTTCGCCGAGGCCGAGAAGCTCTGCCAAAAGGCGCTCATCAGTAAGTCAATATCGCGTAAAGAAATGAGCCAGCGCTAACCACACTTTAGTCGATCCCGAATGCGATATTGCCGTTGCAACCATGGCGCAGCTCCTGCTCCAACAAGGCAAGGTCACAGAAGCATTGAAATATTTCGAGCGAGCCGCCGAGCTCTCCAGAACCGAAGGCGAGATTGTGAATGCCCTGTCCTACGCAGAGGCTACACGAACACAGCTCGAGGTCCAAGAAAAGTACCCCAGACTCGCCAACAAGTTGCAGGGAATGAGCGGTGGATTGGGAGCACCACCTGTGCGCTAAGCAACACGACATTGGAGGATTTGTGATGGAATGTGATTTCAGTTTGGGGATAGAGTGAAGGATTGGAGGGATTGGTGCATTCTGAGTATGTATGCGTGGCACGACTAGGAAGGGAGCTGAGGTGAGCTGGCGGTTGTGGGATAGCCGATACAACCGTTCGTTCGTTCACATTGTAACTAATACTCCACTCGAAGGTAAGAGTGTGTACAGTAAAAGACGAATGACGCACTTTTTTCCATTGTACATCAAACTCCCAACCAACCCAGGGCTGATTCAGTGTCGTGAATGCCTCACAAGTCTCATTTTATTTCAAAAAGCTGCCCGCCCGCTCAAGTGGTCGCCATTCAGGCCACAGGAATACCACCCAAGCCTTGGGCCATATTCTCGACCTGTAGGAAGTGGAAGCGGCGGCGGCCTCCTCATCTCAACTCAACCCCAGTGTCGATCAAGGTTTAAGTTCAATTCGATACTACGATTCTGGGGGCCCTTCAAGCGGCCGGCTAACATCTCGCACATCAGCCATGCACCAAGTTGTGCCCTCCAATATAAACAAACCTGCATGCAGGAAGATATCAGCGCCTGGCACACTCTTTCCTCCTCTCTCCCCCCGCATACTGTACCATCCGTTGACAGACAATTGGAATTGCGCCGCATCCAAGCATCGGCAAAGCGGCAAACTCGTCCTGCTCGTCCTCTTACAGTACCAACGAGAAGGAGGCAAGCAAGACTGTTCAATCATCGGATCGAGTCTTCGCCGCATGCAAGCATCGGCAAGGCGTTAATACGGCGTGCTGTTGTTGGTGTTGGTGTTGGAATCGAGAGCAAAAACCAACAGATATCGGTTAGAGAGAGGGGAAAGCGGGAAGAGAGCGATAGGGTAGGATGTTTGAACGGAGGGGTGATTCGATTGGATGAATGGGTTGTTGGATTTCTTTTTAATCCTCATCCTCTTTTCTTTTCTTTACTTTTCTTTACTTTTCTTTTCTTCGGGTTGGATTGGGTCATCAAGCTTCGCCGTGTAGATACAGTGGTAGCCAGTACCGATGTGGCGGGTAGAGTATTTGATTTGATTTTCTCAAATCCAGATGCATGGTTCATGGTTTTGTTGGTTGTGGAAGAGAAAACCCAACAATGACACGTCAATTGCTTGGGCTTGGGCTCATCTGATCTTTTTCTCTCTCCTCTCTCTCCTCTCTCTCCTCTCTCTCCTCTCTCTCCTCTCTCTCCTCTCTCTCCTCTCTCTTGGTGTCTTACTACACCGCTTGTGACCAACTAGGCTGAGACGTGTTTGGTATTTGGAAGAGAAGACCTTCTTGCGATGGGATGGTACCGTATGGAAGTACGCCAACGAAGTGAAGTACTTACCACCCATGCCTTTTCGGTTCTTCCTCTTCCTCTTCCGATAGAAAGAAAGAAAGCCCTAGCAACACACCAAGTCTCACTCACAAACTCCTTCAGGCCACCAAGGAAGCGACCAAAAACTGCGCAGCAGATGTGAAAATCCACCATTTCCTCATCTCCATCTCCATTATTGAAATCACGATCACATAAAGTCAAAACCAGGCGTCTGTCAACAAGCGCCTGCCCGCGCCTCCAAAAGTAAATCGTCGCTGATCACATCTTCATTGGCTATCTTGAAGATGCTGCTTGGCCAATGGGCTGTGAAGAATGGGATGGTGATGGAGGGGATAGACGCAGCCGCTTCATCCATGGACGACATCTTATTTATCTCCAGTCTTTAAGATAATTCAATTCTTTTTCTTTGGAACATTCTTCTCTGAGTGTTTTTGCAAATCTACTTCGAGAGGATAATGCTGTACGGTAAACTGAGGTCGAGTAAAAACCAACACAACCCCGCAAATAACCTCTTCACACTGTCTTACCCACCCGGCTACCGGCATACGCACCAGTCAGTCGTACATACACTACTGCACCAAGAGAAACGGAAGAGAGAGAAAAAAGCACCATAATTAACACACAAAAATAGAACGGCAATAACGTACCGATGCGCACCCCACTGGCTAATGTACCTGAGTGTACCTATATTGGGAACAAATTAGCTCTCAATTTTTATTGTCTGTCTCTCAGTCAGTCGGCCGTCGGTCAGCTGCACTTGGCTGGGCGAGTGTCTTGGTACGGGCGGGAGGTGAGTGGAGGTGATGGCGGTTGATGCGAGATGGGGAATGGGATGGGAAGGGAAGGTTACATGCGCTTATTTACTTTCTTGTAACTTTTAGCTTTGGGTTTGGTTTGGCCAGCGGTTTTTGCAAATCCCGACACGGGTGTTGGAGACCTAGTACCGTAGGTACCTAGGTCGAAATGGGGTGGATTGAAAATCTGACTGGGAGTTTGATTTTTGAATTTGAATTTGGGTTTGGGTGTGAGTTTTCTAGCTTGGTGTTTTTGCGGCAGTCGGGGAGGAAAGGATGGGATTTGGAACCCTCTTGACACCGGTACATGGACTTGGAGTTCGAGACAGTGGCATTTTTTGAGTCTTACTTTTACTTACATACCGGTACTGCTGTGCATGGCATTTTTGGGATGTGGATTTACTTACTTTCCGAACCAAGTTTCACGGTATTATACTGACCTCACCGACTGGACGGACGAGTTGGTTTCCTAGAAAGACTTTGATTCGGTACGGTATTGTGAAGTGAAGGACCGTGGTGTCAGACATCCTCTTTTCCATGGGAATGGAACGATATGAAACGAGACTGAGGTACCATCAGATGAGATTTTAGTTTGGTTTGGGTATCAATCATATCATGGGAGTTGAGAGTTCAGAATACAGTGAGATGTCGGGAACATGTATGCTGCCTGGCTGCCCCCTGAACGAACAAACCCCTTCACCAGAAGACTTGAAGTCAGTCGCATGGCATCGGGGATGTGAATCCTTCCCTCCCAACGCCTCCTTTCCGTCCAGCTAGCTTACGGGCGCCGCGCAGAACTCAGATGGAGGCTTGAGTGTCGCAAGGAAAGTCTCCGAAGCTCGGAATTTTCGCTCAGTCCAGTACCTTCCTTAACTTCTCAAGAAATATAAGTCTGATACAGTACGGTATTTATTGGGTTTTTATGAATCTGAACCGAACGAACTCGATTAATTGAGTTGGCTTGGGAAGCACTGTGAAGCAACAGCAAAAGCCTTGTCTATAGTGATTTCCCAGATAAGCTTCTTCTATGTAGGTCGGTAATTTGATTACGAATGGGTAACTGCTGCCGCGGGTCACGACTCTGTCTGCGTTCTGGTAGAGTAGAGTGGAGTGGTCACAGGCGGTTAGGTTTTATTGGGTGCGTACGGGCAAACACGAAAAGGGAAAGAAAGCTGTAAGCGAGGTCGGACATCGGACGGAATAGAGTATTGAGATGAGATGAGATGAGATAGGTGAGAGTGAGTGAGTGAGTGAGTGGGTGAAGAAAAGAGGCTTTGTTAGAATATATTATGCAATAGACAGGAGAAGAGGCTTGAAAAAAAGGAAGGGTTGTTTACAGGGGGGTGGCTGTTCGTCTGATGTTTCGAACGAACGAACCGAGGGGGATTGATGTCTGAACGATGAAGTCAAAGCAGATGGATGGATGGATGGATGGATGGGATGACTGATCTGCTCGGGTCTGCTCTTGAATCCTTACGGGAGGTCGTGCGGGATGCGATGGATTACTCCGTATGGATAGGGATGAGGGAGGGAGAGTTGTTTCATGTATCGTTGATGTTCTGGAATACTTCAATGTCTAAAGGGAAGTCGGGATTTTCGAGAAGTTCATTAATCTAGAAAACTCTGGACATTGTTATCATTAGAATATCCCACAGCTGGAGGAGCTGTCATTTAATATCTACCAGAAGAAACCCGACCACAAGAACAGCTACATTAACAAACCCACAAGTCTCCGCTCCCCGATAACAAGAGGATAAGCTCCATGATCCCCTCGGCTCCATCTGAAGTGTTGATTTTCACGTCTGATGTTTGACGTCTGAGCACCTTGTCTCGAAACAAGAAACAAACGAGACGATCACCAACTCCACGTTTCCAACTCACCCGGGAAACAAATCCTCAAACACCAGCAGCAGCACCGTAACTATAATGTTGGGGGCGGCGAGAACAGACCTAGAATTGAGATTTGATCAGGACGATGCAAGGAGTAGGGGATGGATGCGATGAACTGTTGCATTCGTCTGATGTTTAGTCTTTTTTCTTTTGATGTTGCTGTTGTTTTGGATACCAAACGAAACCTGGCTGGCTGGCTGTGTGAAGTCAGGAGGCTGACTACCTGGTGGAGTTCGGTAGCGACTGTCAGCGAGGTAGTGTGCATGAGCCTTGAACTTTGAAGAGGAGGAGAAGAGAAAGAGAAGGAGGAGAGAGAGGAAAGCTTGGCCAGGGTACCACAACATCGAGCAAGCATGCCTGCCACAGGGTAGGATTTCCCTAATCAAGCTAGAACACCATTGAATTTATCCCGGGACGTGCGTAATTGAATCTCTCTCTCTTTCTCGATGCGCAAGCAACGGCCGAGGCCATCCATGGCGTAGCTGTCCATCTGGCGGGTTTTCATTGATGAATTGCCGCCGCCGGCTAAATCTGGACTTGTGAGTGGATGTGGAAGTGGGTCTAGATGTGGATGTGGATGAGATGCGGTGCGGAGGAGGGCCGAGATGGCGGAGTAAGGCATCCCATCCTGTCCTATCCATATCCGATTCTCTCTTTTGACTCTTTTCTTCTATTTGTTTATTGCCGTTCCATTGATTCTTCCATTGCATGCATGTGTACGTACATACATCCAGGCATTTTAAAATGTTGGTGTCGGTTGTTGGTTGTTGGTACCAGGGGCATACACCAACAAGGAGAATTGAGAATTGGACCCGGCGATGGGATCTTGATGAAGTGAAGATAGCAGACCGACCAGACATGGGGGTGGATAATCTGGGATGGGTGTGGGCACGCACGGCACGGTCCATCCCTGGGCTTTGCTTTTACTCTACAGTACCTTGGCTTGACCTTCCCACTTGAGCTCCGCGAGGGGGATGAGGGGAGGGGATGGGAGGGTTGCGGTAGAATCAAGTGCTTAATCCCTGTCTCTTATACACA
>JAFJYG010000794.1:0-24808 GCA_017366145.1 Cadophora sp. M221
TAAGAAGTGCCGGAGGTGGTCTATATATACATGTATACCCCCCCGAAGGAGGTCCGAGACAGGTCCGTATCGCCTCAGGCCTACTTCTGAAGAACCTCGGCACAAGCAGTTCCTTGCGTACCAACAGTCTATGACTACAAAGTAATCAATACGCCCCCCCGCAGTAAAGTACGTCTACAGCCTGCATTCGTTTCACAATAAACCACTCTTCTACTCTACATCTTTCACCTTGTGAGAGGCTACGTGCTCTTTTATCTTAGGAAGGTGTCGGGTATAATACGTGCAGTGTGAGCAGGAAGAGCCATCGTAGCTAGCTGGGTGCTCGATCAGCTGACAGTGATCTTCAGGTCGAGGCTTATACTCCTTGAGCTCTTCGACGGTCCTCAAGTCATAGCTGCCTAAGAACTAAAGGGTCGTCTTCAAGACGGCCCCAAGTAGGCGGTGGGGGGCGGCCCTCAAGTGCCGCTCCTGGGCTGAGCGTCCAGGGATAATACAGGACTTACAAGCGCGGCATACTACCACGCGGTGCAGGGGATTATATAAAAACATGACAGGGCCCATGAAAAGCCTCCCTATATAAAGAAGAATGACAGTATGAGAGCCTCCTTTCCCACCGTACTTTCCGACAGAAAGGTGTATTAGTCAGCTACGGAGGCGAGCCAGCCCCCGGGCCGTGCGCTCCTTTCCGACCGGGAAAGGGGCCCCGCATAAGGGGTAGGCTCACAGCCAGCCTACCCTAGAGCTCACACCTAGCCTACCCTATGGCTCACACTCCACTTACCCTGAGAATATTTTCCTACTTGTAATATACCTTATATTTGTACTTATACGAGAGATAAAGAGAGAGAAAAACACTTGTAGCAAGTTAGCGTACTTAAAAACAAATACAACCCAAACCTTAAACCCTAACTCTAACCGAATAATGTCTTACCAAAAACCGCCTGAGTCAGCCGCGCTCGGGTCAATCACCACCCCCGCGAGGTAGTGTTTCACCGAAACACCCGCCCCGCATAGGAGGTAGTGTTGGATGCTGAATTCATCCAGATGTCTGTTCTTGATAAGGACCTACGCCAGGTGGAATGCAACTCTAGTAAACTTGTCAGATACAAAGAGATGGTAAACAAGAATCATGGAGAAGAAGTGGTTTGGCTGTTGACTATGATCCAAATTTATGAAGGAAGCCGGAAGTCTTCAAGAAATTGATGCACTAAAAACTGCGTGCCGCCCTATGCAGCCCAATGAGTTTGATTTTGCAGGTAAACAACAACAGTAATAACTGAGAATAACTAATTAATATAACACAACTTTGAAGCTATTTAGACTACTGCAAATCACCGACCTGCTGGCGCAGGTCGGTAAATATTTCCAAAAAAAATCAGGAAACCGACGAGTACTATTACTGTAAGAGGTTTATCAAATAAGTTTGATTATAAAAGTGCGGGTTTGGGTCCTATTGTTGTTTATCCACCAGAAAAGTAAATTCGTCCCTGGCCGTTTTCAGTTGGTGCGCATTTCAGGAAAGAAAAACAAGAACTTTGGCGATATTAATAGAGTCACAACGTGCTAGGGATTTGGATCCACGGGGTTTCTCTATTCTCTCGAGAAGCTGTCACCCATTGGATTAGCTTCTTTCTTTGAGGGGTATTGAGTTTGAATCTTCTTCCCGTTCGTTGCTTTTGAGGTGTAAGACGATGGCAAAGTGCGTAGCAAACTTGATTATAAGTATGACCAGTTTGAAGGCAGATTTGTGAACGTGTAAGGTGGGCATCGAAAAAAAGGACTTGAATACGGAGCCTTTCATCGCGTGTTAATTCTAACTCCTTGGGTTGCTTAGGGACAGGTACTCTCTATGTACGCTACATGTTGAATTCCTATGTTTGAGTAGAGAATAGGAGGTAAAAGCAGCAAACTCGCATTATTAATTCATTGGTAGTTACCCCTTGTCAGTGGCCCCTGCGTAGAGAAGTTGCGAGAAGGCTTGGCTGAACTGTTACCCCGAGTACCAAAGTACGAAGTAGCTCGGCAGCACTAATAATAATAATAATGTTTCAGTTGATTTGTATTCTTTCATGACCGCATCACGTTGATCGGTGTCAGTTTGGTGGTGTCCACTAATCTTCGGATAATGGGTCTCGGTTGTGCTTGGATCTGGTGTCTTGTCTGCTAGACTGGAGGATTCTGACTCTTCTTGCTCTGCGGAAGGCCATGATCCGGGGATTTCCTTCTCTGGTATTGGGTCAGGGATTACATTGTCGCCTGGCGGCGGCTTGATCACTACGCTGCTACCCCCCTGCAAAAACAGGGGGTAAAAGATGACCGCTGTACTTCGTACGACCATGGTGCTTCGATGTCGAGCGATTCGGGATACGTCCGTCCGCATCCTCGGTGGCGTAAATGTGGTGTGAGCCCCACTAAGTACCACCTTTATCCCTGTTTACCTTCCTTCCGTACCCTACCGGAACCAAATACTGCCACCAGCCTCATCACGGCCCACTGTCAACCCCCTTTCGTACCACAGTACTTGTAATTGCACCCTTGAGGGTTGATGCTTCTAGCACTTTCCACATACAGTACAAATCCAGTTGGTTCGAGGCTTAGTCTGAGACCCTCAGGGTGCGATTATTTATCCTCAGACCACAGTAGTCTTTCCATTTCACCCTTCTTCTTTTATTTACCGCCGTTCTGGCACACCTCCGTATGCTTTAAAAACCCTACATCCCCAGACAAAACAAAACTCTCACCAGTTCACTATGTCCGAACCGCTTGGAGCGTTCATTCAGATAATATCCATTATCCTTCTGATCTACTATATATGGCATGCCATACAAAGCCACACCAGTTTGTTTTACTAAGCACTTCTTAATGAGTTCTTCTAACTGTTAGTAGAGCCACGCCGGCTGCACCCGGTCGATTCGATGAAGCTTGACAACGTCAACACAACAATATCCTCAAAAGTTGCGCATCCCACATCAGTGGTAGAATATAAAATGTCATATAATGATGAGGGATATATTGCGAACCTTTCCATGCGGACCGATCGTACAAATGTGGTAACAAGACTCCAGGGAAAGGTTAGTATTCTTGGCCTGAACGATATATGAATCTGCACTAACCATCGTGGATTCAAGAGTATCACAGTAACATCTTTCTAGCAAGTCATTGAATTATGCTACGAGGGTATATTCGAGGTTACCCCGCAGAAGCTGCTGTTAGGAGTAGGGACTTTTGTTGTAGATTGCTGCGTTGCCTGTGGGGTTGATTTCGTTTACAAACAAGGCGCTTGCTCCGACGTCCAGCTCCTCCTACTTTTCTGCGACACCGGTCCAATCCATAGATTCCTTTTCAATTCTGTTATCCTTTGTTTCTTCTTCATTTCGGCCTTTTTGTCCTTTCTGTTCGAGTGGCCCTTTACTGTTACCGTGCAGATCAAAGGGCCATTCAAGCGAATTCCAAAACCTTGTATTTCTATTATCCCCTCACAAGAGAATGATCTTGTAACGACAGGTTCACATTAGCCCAGGGGTTTGCTTAGTCACGGAGAGCCATACTAAACCACATAAAGCTGACGATATTATATTAAGTTTCCCCTGATTTGACACACCGTCGTACGGCCTTACTATGAAATCTTTTGATCTTGTTAAAGCACTTAACATCCGCCGTTTGCATATAATGCGTACTGTGTGGTATAAAAGGGACTTGGTAAATGCGATATTCTTTACAATGATTTTGAAGGCATCGGAATAGTGTGACGAATGTCCATCCATTAAGAGAACTACCCATGGGGTCTCTCCATAAGGTTTAAGACCGGTACGTTTAATGAAATGGGCAAGCCAGTGTAGGCCAAGTTCCTCGTTGGTATAACCAGAATCACTAAGTCTAATAAGCTTATCTCCCGTTCATTAACCATTAAACCAATCCTCTTGGAAAGAAGAAGCCGCTACAATGCATATGCCAGGTATACGTGTTCCGTCGGCACATATTCCTTCGATTATTGTCACCTATCGGCGGTCCTTTAAAGAGAATTCAAACATAAACCTTCTTTCCACGCATTATTCCGACTCGGATCCCTCCTTCGTCGAAGTTATATATATGCGTGTGGCCCCATTTGGATCATTCCAATTGCCCGTAAATTGAAGAATAATAATATTAAGTACAATATAACTCTAGCTGGAGCACGTCATAGTCTAGTAAGCCTTTCTTTTCAACCTGGGTGTTTACCACGTCGAAGCGGATGGCAAGGTGAGTAACATTCTCATTAATATTTAAGTCAGAAAGTCGCTATAACGCCACCTTAAAACCGACAACAATTCCCGGAAGTTATAACGATTACGAAAAACTCTCGGGATTCGATAGTTGGATTATTGCCAGACGTGTTGATACAGGCATACTAGCAATATATAGCATACGCTAGCAATCGTATACCATATGTAAAACTTAAGGCATACAAGTAATTCACAAGTGGCAGCGCCCACCGAAAGGAGCATATAAAACCTTACAGTTCTTTCCTCTTCTTCTTCTTCCTCCTCCTCATCCTCTTCCTTCTCCTCCTCCCCCTTATACCAACTCTGGAAACGTTAAACGTCGCTTTTGGGAAACATTGTGCTCATATATCTCGACACCAGCTTATCATGAGATATTACAAGGAATACGTGGTTATTTATTAAAATTTTGAAATCATAATTTTTTAAGAAAACACCAAAAACATTAAGGCCAGGCTTAAGCGTTACGTGGCTAGCCTGAAAAAGGCAAGGGAACTTTTTTTGCTAAGCAAATTGAAAAACTACCTTTAGGTTAAGAATACATAAGAAGTCCTACACGAAATTGGAGGCAAGCGCTACTAAAAGAGAAGGCAGCAACCTTATGAATTAGCAACGGTTTAACGCATAGTAGTTAATAAGATCTAAAGACAAGCTACTTTCGAGGAAGAAACGCCTTACATCTTAATTAACTACAACGATAAACTACGCCGTTAAATGAATAAAACTACGGGGACTATTATTAAAAAGCAATAATGATGTGTTATTATAGTATCAAAACCCTTGTAGTTAGCGGCAACTAAGGAATTAAATTAGCTAATCCTCATCGTTTAGAGTTCACCAGCGAATCCCCAGGAAAAGCTCCATTTGACAGGAGTTAGACATATGCTGCGAGACTATGCAAGATTCGGCGCTATTATAGGAAGGTGATTGTATTAAGTTACAGGGTTCTTCCCAGGTCTGGTCCTTACTCTGGTTTCTACTACGCTCCCATGCTCGCTCTTAACTTCGCCCTTGTCTTCCTCCTTGTTATATGCAAACATTCACTCTGTGGAAATGTTTACTCTTTGGAAATGTTTACTCCCTGGAAATATTTCACTCTCTAAAAATGTTTATTCTCTGGAAATTTTATCCTCTATAAATATTTATCCTTCATAAATATTTACCCTCCATAAATGTTTACCTGCTATAAATGTTCTCTCTCCATGACGCCCGTCGTCACTCCTTCTACCCTCGTGTCTTCGCTCACGTCCTCTTCCGATCCCTCCTCACTCGGGGATACAAGTCCTCCATAGAACGAGGATTCACCAGAAGTCTGTGTGGCCTGATGAAAGTTTGGTCCTGAGAGGACGCTATTAACGAAACTTTACCGCCTCCGCAATTTTGCCTGGATTACTTGTTTCTGGGGGTAAGTTAGCTCGATAGCTACAATAGGAATGGGGCTAGATTTGAGATGACACAGCCCATAACCGCGACTGCGAAGACGACGCCACGAGATTATGCTGGGTGAGACTTTTAAAGTCAAAATCGGCTGCTGAAATTCAACCTATCATCCGGGAGCTTCAAACACAGCTAGAAAGAGAGAAACTGGGCATGGTCATAGTCTACTGCAGATCTGATAACGGAAAAGGAGAATTTGGCCCTGAATTCGTCCATTGGCTACAGGAAATCGGTGTACAGCCAGAGCCGTCCCCAGCATATCATCTTGACATGTTTGATGAAGAGTGTTTTTGTATGATCGATCCTGCAGCATAGAAGACTCATCGAATGGCTCCTCAACAGCCCTGGTATTAGCTCTTGGCAGCTCAACTGATACAGTAGATATATCCGCGCTTGTGTCTGGGTCAAGGAGTCCTTCGAGTGGTTTTGGAGAAAGGGATCGTGCGGAAGAGAAGCGACGATGGCCTTCTGGGTTTGGTTCGTGAGAGGGTTCAGGAGTATTCGTCTCTGCAGCTTGATCTCTGCTTGTCGAGCTACTTGCACCAGCGCGAGCCTGAATTTGCTTGACCCCGTTGGTTGAAGTCGAAGATGTTCCAATTTGAGCCACAGGTAGTTCAGATTGTTGTCTGATCGTCGATTGCCCAGCTAGAGCAGTTAGCGTAAGTTTAGCTGCTTGCTACTATCAGAACCTACCTTGGGATGCCATTCTCTTTTGGATGTTGATCTCCGCAGCCTTTGCGTCTGTCAATTGGAACGACGTGAGACTCTTTCGCTGACCCCTCGCCTTTGAAAGAATCCGCTCATGCAAAACCGTATGTAACTCGTTTAAGAGCTCTTTCGTAGGGAGTTTCGGCCAGGTACGTGTGATTCGCATCAATACTTCTAAGGTTTCCCTCGACTGTAGAGTTTTGTATCCAGCACAAAATACATATTCCACAGCCCACCAAGATCCAACAGAACAAATCATCCATTGGCTCGGCAAGGACGTGCAAGTTGCTCAGTATCTATTACAAGGGGATGGAGGTAAAATCGAGCTTGCAACCTGTAAATCAGTGTGGAAAACTAGAGGTTGGACCTATCAAGAACATCTGTTTGCAAGAAGGAAACTTATTTTTGATGGAGACTCCTTACGGTGGGAATGTGCTGCAAGTACTTGGCGGGAACATACCGAGTTTTCTCATGAACTCGAACCGTGGTGGGGCGATGAAAACATTTACGACTTGTTTGAGTCTTTGATACCCGACCTTAGAGTGTTCACAACCATTTTGCACAAATACAACATCAGATTATTCACATACCCGGAGGATGCACTTAATGCATTTTCAGGAATCGCATTTGCATTAAGTGCATCGTTCGATGGAGGCTTCGTGTCTGGCCTTCCGACGGCGTTTTTCGACCTCGCCCTACTGTGGCTTCCATACGAGGAACTAGAACGTAGGACTGCGAGGTATGCCCAGAGACAACACTGTCTTCCAAGCTGGAGCTGGGCTGGATGGTCATATAAAAACGACGGTTGAATTAATAAATTTTATAAAACAATTCGTGATCTTCAGACATGTGATATCTTTAAATTCATTTGATTACCTGAGCCTGTTTGCCTTGTTTGTGTGGTTATTTAGCTTTACTCCCTCCCACATTATCTTCCCACTGATGGATTGGATTATTACCTGGCAAGTTTTCCATAGGCCCTCTGATAATCTCTTCAACAGGGCTCTGTATAGTACAGGAGCCGGAGTCGTCATTCACTCCCTCAATAAGGCCGTGGCACTTATCCATCCCTGAGGAACCAGTGTCGCAATTGTCAATTATCTGCTGTAACGTTTCAGGAT
This sequence comes from Cadophora sp. M221, assembly GCA_017366145.1. Lineage (NCBI taxonomy): Eukaryota > Fungi > Ascomycota > Leotiomycetes > Helotiales > Ploettnerulaceae > Cadophora > Cadophora sp. M221. Next base: position 7,526 of record JAFJYG010000794.1, read on the forward strand.
CCCAACCTGAAATAAAATCTCCATGAAGACTATAGCCAGTTGAATCACCATTGGCTAGTACAAACGGTTGGGACCCTCGACCAGGAGTCCATCGGTCGGAGAATTTTGGTGTGTTCCAGTACACCTCGTAAAATAGATGTGGAGTATGAATCCAGCCTTCTAGGCAATTACCACCAGTCGGATACTGCATATTATTCTTGTAGCTGCCTAGTCCAGCGATGGGATTATAACAAGATGGGAAATGAATATCAGCACGAAGAGGTAATGTAGTACCATCACATTGTTTATCCGGAAATCCAACACCAGAACCTGCATTCTTGGGATCCTGAATTCCCTCGCCATGCATGCCATTAGAACTCGGTGAGTACAATGGATTCTGGGTATCCTGTCTAGTACACATCCATTGCACTGGCTGAGGATTCCCATCTGCGAGATCTATAATGCTTCAACCACCAGTGGCCGGGGGCTAGCGCAAGCTCGAGTTCCCAACAAATATACAATGACCAGGCTGAAATGCCATGATATGATCTGCGGTACTATCGAAGCTGTTTGTAGTGTTACTGCAGCTCTCATAATAGATTCAGGGGCACTTACAAGTAGTAAACATTCATATAAAATAGCTCTACAGCTTCGACCTTTCCATCTATGGGATTTTGGAAGTAAAGCGCAGGAACCCAGTAATTACTTTTATCGTTCTTTAATTTTGCAGAGGTGCAAGTAGATTGCAAAGCTTGAGTGTCACTCATAGTGAAACCAAAGGTATTACCACCGTGGATGGTATACACGTGACTTGCAACATGGCCAGGGCTGATAATAGGATCATACCCCACTTCCAAAGCTTTGGTAATTTTTGGCGTAAATCCGCTTATGGCAGAGCATGCGATGCTATAGAACAGAGAGTACGACGCGGGAGAATGGAGATATGCAGCTACCCTCGGTCTAATCCAGCGGCGCGAGCGAGGCAGATTCGGTGGTCCGTAAAGTCAAGGCTGAGGCAAGTGGGAAGCCGTGGTAAGAGAAGAAGATAGTCCGAAAGTCATCTGTTGATTGCACTATGTTACGTATCCCTCACGGTAATAGGTAACAACTTATACAATCCTTGTGAGACGTCTATACACGGTGCAAAAACCTTTGGTTGCAATATGTATTTGTTGAAGTCTAAAGAGCTATTCTATGGTGTCGGTAAGAGTCCTTCTATAGAGCTCTGGGAGACATGCAGTTTGGGGACATATCCGAACAAGTCAACACGCGCGCTCCCCTTCTCTTTTTGGTGCCTTTCTGCACTCTAATGATGTGAAACGACGTGTTCTAGATCTATTTCAGGATAACAAATTGTACTGTACCTGATTAGCTGCGAGGCCGAACTTTGATTCGAGGAATATACAATAGTTGACGCATTAGAGAGTGTTGAGAGCCTTTTGAGAATATCGTCGCAGTTCTTTTCTTCTACGTGGCTTATTTCGCTGACTTCCAGTTCTTCACTAGCGTGAGCTTCCTCTTAGTAATTTTATGACTAATATTGGTAACATATATAAATGCCACCGCTTTAGACCCGTAAGGTTAATGATGCCTTTGTGCGACTTACGAAACGTTCCTCAAGGCAGCACTGATTTTGCAGAACCAGCAGCGAAGACCATCAGTGATTTCGACGTTATTAAGGTTATCGGCTGTGGGGCTTACGGTCAGGTCAAACTTGTTGTATTAAAGAACAGCGGTGACAAGACGGTATTAAAATATGTGACGAAAAGTCGAATCGCTGTGAACAGCTGGGTCGAGGATGAAGATCGAGGGAAAATACCTTCGGAAATTCAGATTCTCAGTCACCATCGACGAGACAAGCATTCGAACGTGGTCGAGATGTGCGACTTCTTCGAGGATGATATTAACTACTATATTGAGATGATGGCTTATGACGTACCCGAACGAGATTTGTTCGACTACATCGAGCATCGTATATCTAGGACTGAAAGTGATTGCAAGAGTATATTTGTACAAATAACAAGAGCAGTTCACTATTTACATACGGAGATGTTTGTTGTTCATCGAGATATCAAGGATGAGAATGTTGTTATATATAGCGATGGTCTGGTTAAACTAATTGACTTCGGCAGTGCTGCTTTTATTAAGAATGGCCCTTTTAATATATTTATGGGGACTACAAGTACGTTATCTCTAGACCATGGGATTCGACTTCCTGATCAAATCATAGGTTACGCAGCACCTGAAAATATTACAGGAAAGTCGTATAATGGCAAGGAGCAAGATGTATGGGCACTCGGTATCTTGCTCTATACTCTTATTTATGGAGGAAATCCTTTTCAAGGCGCTGAGGAGATTGTCAATCGAAGCTTACCCATTCCGTACGTGTTGAGTAACAAAAGCCTTAGATTGGTGCAGAACATGCTCAACCGAGATGTAAAGTCTCGTTTAACAATCAAAGAGGTGTTAGATCATACGTGGCTTTGCCTAGAGAAGGAAGCAAATTAAGCGCGGGTATCCAGAAAATCTGGGTATACTCGGACATTAGGAGGAGCTGGTACTGGTAATGTGCTGTAACTCTGGCAAACTTACAGGGCCCACACGTTTAAAAATAAGGTTTATATAGATTAATGTGGTAAAACAGGTAATATTCTTAAAAATAAGGTTCATATAAATACTGTTTATTCTTAATAAATACCGTCTATTCTTAAAATTAATAAAAATACTATTTATTCTTATAAATACTGTGTATTCTTAACGGAACATTAAAATAAGATATTAACGAAGGCTTGTACCTGCGCCAAGGTGCCACGCTTGTATACGTTCGATTGGCGGCAGTTTGCGGCCTCGAATATCGAAGAGAAGTTCTCTATTAAGGAGCGAGCGAACTTTGACCTTAGGGTGGGCGTAAGGGAAGAAGATGTCAAGGACGAGTTAGATCTAGTTGCACTAGCTGAACTAAGCAACTATACTTTCCACACCTTTAATCATGTATATGCTAGAACGACGACGCTCACTATGAATCCCTGTTACACCGGGGCGCCCGGGCATCGGAGAGCTGGCGTACGTTCTTTCGGTTCAACTATGTCCTCCGGGGAAAGAGGCCGCGGGGTGCTTCGGAGACACTGTCGCTGCGAATGCTGGATGCTTCTAAGCGTGGTCAGATGCGTAAGAGGGGGGCATACTCCGAGGCTGATCTACTAGCCGCTGCTCGGAAACTATACAACGCACTAGGCTTGCAATTCCGGGTTCTTGGTCAGCGGAATGGGGTGCTTGCCGTTATGGGACCCCAGCTAGCCGGACAAGTGGTTCTAGTAATAGGGACCGGCTCAGGCAAGACGATGGTTGTTATAATTAGTGTCGTTATTGCAGATGCTGGGACTACAATCCTGGTCTTGCCTATGGTTGCTCTGCGAGGTGATATGCCGAGACGCTTTCATAAAGTAGGCATCTGGCCTTTAGTCTAGTCAGTTAATTGTAAGCAGTCGGCCTCACTGGTCATCGTGTCAGCTAAAGCAGCGTGTACTCAAGGCTTTCTTGAATACTGTCATCTTTAGGCTAGTAAGCAGAAACTCGACCGCATTATCATCGACGAGGGTCATCTTACTATTACGGCCAGTGACTTGGGAGCATGCTCAAGCCCCCTTTCTTCGTTAATTCTGGTGGAAAGCCCATTAAGAGTAAGTTGTGGTAATCAATAGTCAAAATCAATACATTTTCAGGTGTTCCTCGCTTAATTTGGCTGGGTGGTCCCCTCTTAATTTGTATAGAATTAAGCTTACGTATTAAAGACTGAGCCATTGAATACACATATTCAAGAGACCAACTTGAAGCTCTGGAATCCTGGCCAAGAGCTTGCAGTGGACGAAGCTGTAAAGCGTTACACAGGCCGATCAAAATACGTCGCTACCATACCGAATAAGCCTACCCCCACCGGCATCAAGATTTGGGTTGTTGCACAACGAGGCTTCTTCTTACAGTAGGTATTCCATATACCTGGGAAGAACGGCGGTGCGTTTGGAGTCAAGAGAATAAAGGACTTGAATAGTACTCAAGCTGTGGTCCTACACCTTTTGAAACAACTTCCAAAGGCATTATATCACGTTTATCTCGACAATTTATTCACGTCTAACAAGCTACTGGAGTACCTCCGAAGGGAAGGCTTCGCTGCTACCGGTACTTGTCGTACCTCTTCTGGTGTCCTGAAGGATCTCGTGGACCTCAAGAAACACAAAGAAAAAGGGCCTAATGCTATGCCCTGGGGGACAGTCCATGCATACCCGACAGAGACGAATATGGTTAATCAAACCGGCTTTCAAGATGGGGCTTTTGCCCTCGCTATGTCGACATATTGGGATGGCAAAACTAAGGTTTTACGAGTGCGAAAACGACCTAAAAAGACTGCCGGAAATGCAAAGGTCTCGAGGGTCCCATTTGGAGACGAACCTACCAAAGAGCTATGGATTCCTGAGCTTTATGACGCCTACAACAACACCATGGGAGCCGTTGATATTGGGGACCAACTTCAAGGCCATAATGCTGGTCTTCGACGCCTCCGAAGAGGTGCAATTCAAGGCCTCCATCAATATATGTTGTTAGTAGTACTCAGCAACTGTTACTTGATTTGTATTCACTCTGGTTACGAGCTAGAATCAGTCAACCTTCGGAATCAAGACGATTTCCGTATGCAAGTGATCGAATCATTGATTGCTATGGGAAAGGATGCACCTGGGTCTCGGAAAAGGCGTGTTTCTGCCCTATCTAGGGATACTTTGGAGGTTCCAGTTCATCGGCATGAGGCTCTCAAGATGTCGACTTCATCAAATTGCGTGGCATGTAAGGGGGGGAGATATTATGACCCCCCACCGAGAAAGAGGGTTGCTTTGGCCGAAATTGCAGCCAATCACGGTCGACCAAGTAAGAGATCTGTTACTTTCTGGGGGTGTAAGCAGTGCCAGGTCCACTTTTGTAAAAAGAATAATTGCTTTCAGTTGTATCATAATAAGTCATAGAAATTTGCCCTAAAAAGTGGCTCTGGCGATGTAGGCACTGAATTTTGGTGTTCCTCGCTTAATTTAGGGTGTCACTACAGGGCCTTTCGGGCCTGGAAAAAGGTTGTACCGCGTGGCAGCTAAGGGGATAACTTATGCCTGTGCAAGTGGCAATTACGAAGTACGAAGTAATTAGTGCAATATGAACCCCTAACCCTAAGTAGTAGGAGCTACGCTAACGATTACTTTGCGGTGGGTCTCGTCCACCCCTTTGTAGAATTTCAGACATTTGAACCATAACGTCTAACCCCCCCCTTCCGGACACCCCCGCCTTTCGGACACCTCGCTTAATTCCACACTTCCTATTTAAGACTTAATAACTCTATTCAACGTCAACTTTAATATAAGATATTGTAGAATCTGATTCTCCTCCTGATTTTGATTCGACAGGTACAGTCTAACGCTCTCCAGCTGCAATTTGAGCCTCCTTAATAGCACGTATTGTCGCAAACTTAGAATTTGGACTAGTCTGTACCTTCCTCTTTTTCTTTGGCCTTAAGTGCTCCAACCTCTCTTCTAGCTCTTTAATCTTCATATTTGCCCTTCTTAATTTGTATTCCTTCTTATTAATTCCCTTTATAACCTTCCTAAAAAGTAATCGTTGAGTCGGAAGTTGGTCATGTGATCCACTCGCCAGAGTACAAATCTATAAGTACAGATCTTTTCTAGCCTTTAGAGTCTGCAACTCAACTGAAGTACTAGAAACCTCCGGGGGTTGTATTGGCGTCTCCTGAGGCTTTAGGAGAGTTAGATTTGTCGATTTATTACTGTTTTCTAACAGCAATGAGCTCATCAATGGCTTGGCTACAGATACCGGCCATAAACCTATAGTTCTTCAACCCGATTTGATATTAAAAGGTATAATACTCTCTTGACGTGCCTTCTAGTAACAAACAAGGAAGTTACGCTTGCCAATTAGTGTAAAATCGACTAAGGAACTTAATTTTTATAGCTCTTTCCGATAGGCACGCTTAAGTACAAAGAAAACCGTCAAATCCAAAGGTTATAAGACGTGTGACGTATGGGCAGGTAAGAACAAAAGGTAAATATTATACTTAAGGCACTTTTAAAGGAATTCCGTAGTCTCGTGGCTTCCATGGCCGTCTAAGATGAGACGTCTTGCTGAATAATCACGTGGTTTCGTCTGAGGAATAAACACCTTTTTTAGCCACTCTAAAGCCGTAGCATTAGTAGTCCACTCATTTTTAGTGGCTGTGAAATGCTAATCGTCGAATATCTCTAGCTGAGATAGAAACCATTGTTGTTGTACCGACTTTCCCTTGTAAATTACAAGTGGTAGTGTAAAGGCTTCAGTTGCAGAGATACACTCAATGATTGACGTCTAAGCACGTGAACCTGGCTGTTTCCCTTGAACCTTGCGCCTCTCAGCACTCCCTACAACAAATCTATTAAGACCATAGCCTTCTATAATACCTGTCTCGTTCATATTCCATCGTTGGTTGGCTGGAATCGCTCTAATCGCCGGAATGTCGAGTTTTTAAAACCAAGGCTTAATAACTTTAAACCGAGCGCAATTGATACGTATAAAATCAACGTAAATCTGCCTCTTAGTCTTAAGAACTGGATTCCGAGCTAGAAATCGTGTTATCTAGTGTTTACCAAGTGGTTTGTGGTCCCCTTGGAGAGCTAGAAGCCTCTCTCCAAAAACCCTAATCTACGCATGTGTAACTCCATAACTAAGAGCCTCTTGATTTAAAATCTAATTGGTCAATCGATTTTCTACCACCGTAGGTAGCCTTTGCAAGTGGCTGGCACCTTCCTGGCGTGGTAAAGTTGTTGCTTTGCGGTCACAGAGAGTAGACCTTGGAACACCCCACTCTAGCGATGCCTTTTGTAAAGACTTGCCATTTGCGATCTCCGCAAGTGCACACACAACGTCTTGTTTAGAATACTCAGGCTTCATAATAAGAATAATTCACATTTCAAATTTGAAAGAATTCCATAAAGAATTAAGAGAGTTAATAATTATTAAAGTTGGTAGGTAAGAGTGGCGGTGTGTTAAGCGAGGTGTCCGAAAGGCGGGGGTGTCCGGAAGGGGGGGGTTAGACGTTACTGCCTTACGAAGGTACTCGTCGGTTTCCTGACTTTTTTTGAAATATTACCGCCCTGTACCAACAGCTCGGTATTAGCAACTTGGACATATCAGCAACTTGTGTTACGGCTGGCAAGAGGTTGATACGGCGAGTAGACTCTAGCTTTGTATTTGGGCCTGATGCTACGCTCAGAATCGAGAAGTTACGATGAGATGCATTCCAGGAGCAATCGGTGAGCAGATCAGGTTGCGATGCGGCAGCTGGGCGCCGTTGGTTGCGGCGAGAACAATTGGTTAGTTGAATTGCGACAGCTTCGTTGGTTAGTGAGCAAATTGGTAGAGCAGATAAAGTGCATGGCCTATGTAAGCAGCGTTCCCAATGGTATCTGCAGTATCGACTACACCCCCCACTTCAGTGATATGGGACCATTCTGAGAAATACGAAGTGATATGGGACCGTTCCTAGAAATACGTAGTGATATTAGCCTGAAGATTCTGATATTCCAATATATTGGTAGTATACTAGCTTGAGGCTGGCGGGGTAGTTGGCGGGGTAGTTAGAGGGGTAAAATGAGGCTGAAGCCCTGTAAATACAGGGGGCTGGGAGGTGGTTGGGAGCTTACCTGACGCTTTCTCACCCTTAATAAAGATCTCCTTGCTCTCTAACCAAATTTGTTAGAGGTTGCGAGGCCATTGAACCTTCAAAAGAGGCCAAAGCCGTAGAATTGACCATTCGGATGTAGCCCAGCGATTCCCTTGGATTCCCTCATATACCTGGCCTTGCCGTATGTATCCTGGGCATCAGATATGCCTTGTTTTTGGTAGTATTCCGTATGATATTAAATGCCTAGGCACACATTAAGAGGATGTGAAAATAAGAATATACGTCCATCCTATGCTTTTTGAAATCCACCTGCCCCTAAATGTGTGATTCGGACATTGCATTGCCTGTTTTTGGCTGGGAAAATGAAGGTTTTGCAAGCCCAGCGCATCCTTGGATCGTTCTAGCTATGAGGATATACATCAGCTTCATCTTTCGGCCCTGTCCAGCTCCTTGTTGGTGTATCCTGGGCATCAGAACTATCGATATTTGGGCGGGATAATGGGCTGATTTCAATGCCTGGATCGTTTGGAGGAAGTGAGGATATTCGCAGATTCGTAATCTTGACTATGTAGATGTTCAGGAGGTAGGTTTGAGAGCCCTGGATGTGGAAATTGATCAGTTTCTCGCCCAAAAAGCAGGACATTCTAATGCCCGGATGCCGAGGATACTGAAGGGGGCATACCTACCTGAATGACTATATAAATCGTTCATATCTCTCTCACTGTATTACCACCAATATCAGCCATATCTCCAAGCACCTCACTGTCGCCCCTCTTATTATCACCTCCCAGACTACCTCGCTGTCGTTATGTCGTCGTCCCAAAGCTCTGATTCGTCCATTCTCTCTATTATTCCCTCTGAATCTTCGTCGGAGTTTGTTCCTGACGCTGAATTGAAGTGGGAAGAACCTATTCCAGAGATTGTTGAGATGTTAAAGGAAGTCGTTGATCTGATAGAGAACGACGAAGGTCAGTATATCCCTAGAGCTCAGTTCAGCCAAAAAATCAAGCTCCCATCTCCCGACGTCTCTCAGCCAGAGGACTCCTTCTCCCAAGACCCTATTGCCACTGTCATCAATATTGAGAGCAATGCCCGGCAAGATGCTATGCCTGCGGACCGTCCAAAGCGTCACTCTCAGTCCAAACTTGAGGTCAAACCTGAGCGCCATCGTACCTCTTTTGTATGGAACCATATGCCGAACGAAGACCCTCAACACATCTACTTCAACGAAAACAACGACGTAGAATGGCGCTGTCACTATTGTAGCCGTCGATATCGCGAGTCTGGAGGCACTAGAATCATCAGCCATCACCTTAAGAACGCTCACTTTGTCGATAAAGAGTCTCCTCGTCAGGAGAGAAAGAAGCGCGTCCGCGGAGCCATTGAGAAGGCTATGGACTCAGTCGCTGCTACCGGAGGGTATAAAAAACGTCGAATGGAGACGCCAGAACCTGTCGCAGATGAGTATAAAATCGATCCCCACGTCCTTGAGCTCTTGGTGGTCCGTTGGTTTGCGGCAGATTCTCTCCCACTCTCTACTGTCGAGAGCGATGAATTCCGAGCTGTAATGGCGTATATTAACAAGGACATTGGAGGCTGGCTACCTACCTCTGGCGACACAGTGAGAGAATGGATTATTCGCGCCTTTAAGGGTGAAAGGGGAAAGAAACAGACCGCTCTATCGAAAGCTCGAAGCCTTATTCATATCAGTTGCGACCTTGCTGTTTCTACCAACGGACTCGCCATCATGTGTTGGATTGCTCACTTTATCGACGAGTACGGCGATTTGACGACAGAACCTCTCGCTGTGAGAGAGATTCAAGGTAACCACGACCAAGAGAACCTTGCGAGAGCGACTATGGAGGTTATATTAGAGTGGCAGATTAGTGAGAGGCTTGGTTATTTTGTTATGGACAATGCCAGCGTCAATGACGCGATGTTGAGGAGGCTTTCAGTCCGTACGGAGAATAAGTCCTCAACACGCTGGCCCGTGCGCTAATACACCTATGTGGGAAAGAGCCCTCCACAAGTCCACCCAAAGCAAGCCTCGCCCTCGAGGCCTTCCTGCCTCAAGCTATAATACATGCCTGCCAGCCTTGGCTAGCTCTACGCTCTTGTTGAGCAACTCCATAAACAGTGCCATCACTTCCGAAACAATCCCCCTGATTCCCCCGCAAATGAAACTCCTCTACTTGGTCATAACAATACTACTTGTAGCAAGGTATATTCACGTACAGCTAGGAAGCAGTAGAGCATTGATTGAGTTGCTTAGCTTGCATTAAAAGCTATGGAGTGAAGATGTGGGGAGTTATAGGTAGGCTCGGCTATTGACTAGCGCGGATGATCCAGTTATCCATCCTTCTGACTATCCCGTGACCTTAAACCTGCAACACTACTCATAAGGTAATCCCACAAAGCCACATTCCTAACCCGGAATCTACTCCCCTTCTCCCCAAGTACCTGATATAGTGGGCTGCTGCAATAACCTCATCTCTCTCTCTCTTCGAAGCTCTGGAGGCAATGAATGACTGGAAGTCCCTGCTCTTAGATTTTGCTAGGCTGGCAAACGTTCCCATTGATCAGGTAAGAATTCCTCAAATAGAAAGGCTTGAGTTGATCGATGTGAAAATGGCGTGGAATCGGCTGACCGTTAATCTGGCTGAGCTTGTATGACCTGCCATGCTCACCGCCAGATCCTGATATAATAAATGGTCCTCTCCAAGATGGACGAAGCTTCTGCCCTGCTGAGGTATGGTCGTAGAGCATTGCTATTGAGCCCAAAGAGAATCCCCTCATTCTGCCCTGGAATCTTAAGTCATGGTATTCCTTGCGCTTCTGTCGCTGTAAGTCTGATGCGGCAGAAACCTTCTCTAGAAATGCATCTTGTGCCCCAACGTGCTCAAGCACAGCATCGCTCCACTCCTCATTCTCGTTGGAGTCTGCTCCCCAAAGGCAATCAGGAAAGCCTTGGTAGGTCAAGTCTTGGTTCAACACTTGAACATGGTGAGCTGGGAAAGCCAGGTCAATTGAAGATCTTGGTTGGTAACCCCGATAGATATGGAACGGAGAATAACCAAGGAAATTGATCTCTCTCAAGTTGATCTCCAGTGTGACCTTTTGGAGCTTAGCAGAGTAGGAGGGCCCAGACTTAGCCATAGCCCTCTGAACGATATCCACAGACTTCTCTGCCATACCTGTGCTCTTCTTAGATGCTGATGGTGAGTTGAGCCACAACACTCCTCTCTTCCCAACATGGTTCCTCACGATGTCGCTGAAGTGACTGCCGGGGTCGACGTAGAAGCCAACCGGGACTCCGTCAGTGAAGAACAAAGAGTCCAAGCATCGGGTAACATTTGGAGAGTCTGCGCTGGCACAAGGGTAGGTCCAGATGAATCTTGAGAAATAATCAACCACGATCAGCAAGTACCGAAATTCCTCTGGTAGGTCTTGAAACGGTCCACAAAAATCTGCACCAAGCAGTTCCATTGGAGCAGAAACTAAGATCTTGGACAAGGGTTGTGATCTCTGAGCTGGTCCATGCTTGGAGCATTGCAGACATCCTGCGATGTAGAGAGCGGTGTCTTTGACCATGGTGGGCCAGTACACATGTCTTAACTTTCTGATGTGATGGTGATCGCGAAGTGACCCCCGTGATCATGGGCATGCGTCAACGCCTCTGCAACTTGCCCAGCAACCAAGCATGTCTTGTACACTCCTCTCCATTTGTACCATAGCGTGTTGTGCTGCCACTTATATCTTGATGCCTTGCTCTGTAAACTCCGTTGCTGCACCTGGACAGCCCCGTCTGGAAATTTCTGATTGATGAGTAGCTGCGCAACTTGCGAGTACCAAGGGCTCTTGCAGTATGCTTCTGCTGAGTCGTTCATCGCAACGTTGACTGGTCTGGCGTGGACTGGTAGTGTAACTGGTGAGTTCAGATCTGTTGGCGCAATTGCTGGCACATCTGGTATTCCCGCAAACGGTGAGGTTGGCTGAAACACATCGTGGTACATTCCTCCTGTCATGCATAGAGCTGCGATGAACTTGGAATCCTCTTCATCCTCTCGTGCGAGCTCTCGTACAGTTTGAGGGGTAAACATTGCAGCCAACTCTTTGGATATCGCGGGGTCATCGGGCTGGAGGGACTTGGACATCTCCTCAAGTAGTCTCTCATACCCATCAACTCCATCTTTCCACTTCCAGATAGGTTCAGAAGCATCGGCTTGAGAATCAACGAACAGGGATAAATCAGCTTCATCGCATGCATCTCCAGGGAAGAGAGTCCGAGAGAGCGCATCTGCTGTTTTGTTCCTCTTACCCTGAATGTATGAGATAGTTACATTCAGCAACCTCAGCTCTGAGGCCCATCGTGCATAGATTCCCTCTTGCACAACAGCTGAGTTGAGGAAGTGTGTCAACGGTTGGTGGTCTGTAAGGATGGTGCTGCTCTTCTCGTTGCGGAACATGTGATGATACTTCCGACAAAATTCAACTATAGTTAACGGCTCTCTCTTGTACGTGCCGTAGTTTCGTTGAGTCTTCGTGAATGTGAAGCTGTCAAACAAAAGAGGGACCTTCTTCTTTTCCTTCTCCCTTTCTTGTACCACACAGCATCCGCCTGCATATCCACTAGCATCGGTGTACATTGTGACGGGCTTGGTTGGATCGTATCCATTCCTCTCAACAACTTTAGAGCAGAGGTTTCGAAGCAGCTCAAAAGATAGCTTCTCTGGCGCTTCCCACCTCCAGGGCACATCTCCAGTGAGACGGTTTAGTGGGCGGGATATTTCTGCAAAGTTCTTAACCCAAGGTCGAGTAATCTGGATGGCTCCTAAGAAGCCCCGGACTTCTGTTGCATTGTCTGGAACAGGTCAGACTTTGATTCTGGCTGATCTCTCGAACTTCACACTAGTCTTTCCACTAGCCATATGGCGGGTTCCTAGTACCAGGACCTCAGACATGAACAGCGCACACTTCTTGAACGATAACTTGAGTTTCGACCACAACAAGCGTGGGAGCAAGTGATCTCGTAGGAACTCAAAGGCTGATTTGAAGTCCTTGGATCCTCCAAAGATGTCATCCATGTAGAACATAAGGGGCTGTACCTCAACAGAATCTTCTGTGATCGTGGGGGAAAACAACGAGGGTTCTGAATCATCAACTCCAGCCTTGGCTGCTACTTCTGAGCAAGGTATAGGCCCCAAAACCAACTTCATCAGCTCAGTCATTCCAAAGGCTGAGCTCCCAGCTCCTTGAGGCATTCTGCACGGTTGAAGCTGCCCATGTCCAGGCGCAGAAAAGAATGCCTGAAATCTAGGTGGAGGTTAACGGACCAGTATGCATGCTTAAGATCAAGCTGCAGAAAGATCTGATGATTGGGATTGCTCAAGTAGTCGTAGCACTCAGACATGCTGACCATCACGCAGCCAGGGGTGATCTCCTTGATTCTGGAATAATCAAACGTAACCCTGTATTCCTCTTTGGAGGCTTTGGATTCCGATCCCTTGTCAACGAGATGAGGATGAGAGTTCCAATCAGACAAGCGGCCGTTGCTGAGCATTGTGCTCTCAAACATGCCACAATACTTTCAAGTTGTTCAACGTCCTTCTGAACTATATCTCGTATAAGGATTTTTGCTGCACTAGAGAGAAAGTTCTGTACATTGCGAGCAACCTTATCACTAATATTGTGTGGTAGTTGTACTCTTGCTTTTTTCTTATTAGCTACTTTTAACCCTCGAATTTTTATAAGTATAGAGACTTACAAGTCATGAGTTCGTCGGCTGACATGAGTTGCTGGGCTTTGTTCTTTTCAAAGTCTTTGCTAAAAATCACAGAAGTAACTTTCGCGTACAAGTCATGCGTAATCAACGAATATAGCAGCAGCTGTGGATATTTCTGCTGAAGTTCAGTTGGAAGTCCATAGCCTTTCAGGAGAACCATTGATAGCATTTCCTTTAATTCTAAAATCTCTGTCGGTGAAATTTTTTTAACACATGCAGTCGTAGCCCATCGTTGAATTCTGCGCCGGAGTCTGCTAAAGCAAAACCTATCTTGTGGCACAAAATCATCCCTCCTTGATGTACAGTACTCCATTTTAAGTTTGAGCCGAAATCGACATCCCCACCAAAAATCGGCCTTTTGCCCGTCCGTCACTTGACGATAGTTTTCAACCCACACCTGGTGTATGAATAATAATTCTATCGCTTGATAGCCTGTAAGCGATTACTTCAAGTATATTCTAGCCGGTTAATTCGTGATCGTAGTAAAGTTGATGCACGCGATTCCGTATGGCCTATCACAAAATGCGCTAAAATTCGCTTTTTAGTGTGAAATCATCAATCGAGCGTGATCTTCTCGATCAATCAATCAAATCAAGACGAATCAGAATGTATTAAAAAATCGTCAGAGGCAAATCGATTTCTTATGTAAAGATAAACAATACCTTAATAAATAATATACGCCTTAAGTTGCGTTACGTGTTAAAAGTTAAGTCAAAAGTGGTGAATAATCGCCTTTTTAGGTGCGTTTTTCAGCTCCGGCTCAAACTTAAAACGGGTTAGTATGTGTTGTCAAATACTTCGTATCGTGGGTAAATAGTCCACAATTCTAAGCCGTGCAATTTAAATACCTAGCAATTACTTATTCTCCTAAATATTCGTATAATATTGCTTTATCATCGGCGGCACCCCCTGATTGTAGCCCTTGTCCATAGAAACGCTTGAAATAACGCTCTAACGTCGAATGTGGAATATCTACCCCCACTACGAAGTACATTCACGATCCTAACTAAGCCATCCATCTGTTCGAGACGTACTCCTCGTCGAAGACGTTGCCCAAGTCGACTGATTGCTCATTGCCGTCCAAATCTTTGACATGAGTTGCCTCGTGAGGAGTCATAACCATGAATGATATCCTGGAGTCGATCCAGTTTTGACGTGTAGTTAATGGAAGTGTCCTTCGAATGTATATTGAACTTGGCTGGAAGACATGAGTTGAAATGAATGTGAAGATGGGCACCCTTTGGCATCTTTTTCGCAATCTTAAACAACTCTGTCTTGTTGATGAGGTCCACATTGCCGAGAAAGTGCTCCCCTTGCACTCTCTTGCCGGTCACATTTAGCGGCTTGTCGTAGGTGTTGTCCCAATCATAGGCTCGGATCTTCTGAACTATCTCAGCGGCAGTCTTTTCGATGTCTGATGACGCGGCAGTAAGCCGAGCATCGAAGGCTTTTGATTTCTCCTCTAATTGAAGTGCTTCCAACGCCTGATTGTAGGCGTCCATATCGGGGTCGGTCATGTGGTCTGGCTCTTGAGATCTCGTTCCGGGTCGTCCAAACTGAGGGATCTTTCGAAGTCTTCGAGTTGCTTGAGGGAAATGCAAAGCGGTTCTCTTACATAGGAGAAGAGCAGTGCCCCAGTTCGTGCTTAACTTTGCTCTATTATAGCTTAATACCAGAACTCGTCACGCGAGGTAATTCAGCAAATTCAAAGTAGAAAAGAGACGAAACCATAGTTAGCGCGAGGCCATCAATTTGGGCGTTAAGACTGAGATCATTTTTCAAGACACTTTCAACTCGCTGTTCCATGCTCTTGATTTCCTCTGCATTATCGAGCCGGACTTCATCCATATTTAAAATCGGGTCGATTCGATGGCAATAGTCGTCTTCACCAGTTACTAATCGAAAGTTTGCACACTGTTGGTGTGAGTCCCAGGCTGTGAGTGCTAGGTGAATCAGGCGATGGATCCAAGACGTTTTGATATTTTTCTTGGCCTTTAATATGCCACAGCCTACGGAGAGAATGTAATCAGGACGGCGCTTATGAGGCCAGATCTTCCGGCCTTCGGCGCTGGCTTGCGGCAGAGGGGTGTCTAGGCCATCCTGGTAGCGAGTTCCGCTCTCATCAAGTAGTCTCGCTGGGAAAAACCTGAAGATATTTAGTGCATTTCTATACATGTTGTCTATAGCCTACTTACAATGGTGCAGCAGCCGTAGTTGCCGCCCTGGACTTCATTAGCCATATTTCCTTTTGCCTATTAGCACATACTACCGACTATCAAGTCGAAGAATGCTCGCACCTTAATGCCCAGTTTCTTTGATATGTGGGCTAATACCGTCAGTTGGACTACATTCTTTACAGCATAGTGGACATTAACAATATCCGAATTATCTTTAAATAATATAGGAGGGAAAAACCCCAATCCACGCAACAAAAGGGTAGCATATAGCTAATAAAATAAAGGTTTAGTCTAATAATATTAGTATATACTTGTAATAACTTAAGAATAAGGTAACTGTCGGTGCAGTACCGGTTCATGTACAATCACCGCCAACTGCTGTTAACCAAAATGTGATTCCTCACCAAGATTCACACTAAACACTTAACTGTTTTATTATATTCACGACTACTTATAGCTAATTCCTTGAGGATAATTCTTTATTATAATATAATACTTAATTCTTAATACTCCGATTTAAGATCAAAAGAGGTTTCACTAAGTTAAGAGTAAATAAAATCACGTGTCGTGAGAAAACACTCTATTCCCCGCTAAATCTAGTATAAAAGATACACGTGATACTTTCATACTGTTGGTACGCAAGGAACTGCTTGTGCCGAGGTTCTTCAGAAGTAGGCCTGAGGCGATACGGACCTGTCTCGGACCTCCTTCGGAGGGGTATACATGTATATATAGACCACCTCCAGCACTTCTTAGAAGAGCCAGACTTTACAACCATACCATACTTTTGACTGACTGTCTCACTGCACTTTAACGTATTTGATATATCAAACAAGCGTTCGGTGCTTTCTTACCGGTACTGCACCGACACATACTGATTAGTTTGCTTAATTGAAGTAATTAAGCTTCATACTTTATTAATAAAATATAATTTATTTAAAAAATAATTATGTTACTAAAGGAACAACAAATACGTAAAAAGGTTATATCATTATAAAACGCCTGATAGTATGAGTTTTGGTGTAAAAACGCCTTGTGGTTAACAGCAGTTAACTAGCGTGTCTTAAAGTGGGGGAAAAAATGAGAGTAAAGCGCGATTTCATTAGCATAAAGTACCTTACTGAGGAATTTGTATGCAAAGGTACATAAAATAATAAGAGTTTGGGTCACAGCTCGTGGGCCCCCCTAAGCGAGAACATTAAAACTTTATAATTTACAATTTTGTAACCCCTTAATAAAATATCTTGATTTTGAGTCCATATATAAATAAATAAGTATTATTACTAATTATTTAATTATATTTTTAAATTCGTAATTTATAATTATATTTTAAATATATTTGTGTGGCGGTGTTATAGCGTTTTATTATATTAAATTTTATTTTAATTATTTTGATTAAATATTAATATTTTTAAGCCTTTATTAATATATATTAATCTTCAAATAAATGTTTAATATTATGCTAAGTTTGAAATTAAAGTATAAACTTCTTATATTATTATAAACTTTTAAAAATATATTATACTTTCAAATTTAAGTATATTACGCTTAAAATTTCTGTTTTATACTTATTTAAAACTTTTATAATTATAATAAAAATTTACTTTTTAAGCCTAAATTCAGGCATATATTAAAGC
>JAFJYG010000795.1:0-24683 GCA_017366145.1 Cadophora sp. M221
GTACCGAGCCTTCCAATTCCGTCCGTCGCAGCCCAAGCCCAACAGCCAGGCTGCACCAGCCGGCTTGTCTGATCCACCCCCAAATATATTTTAAATTTCATCCCTCGGTGGAGAACATCCCACATCCCACCTCACATCCCACCACCATCATACAAAGACCACGACGACTACGACCTCGACGACGAGCACACACCTCTGGCACGCTGCCTCACAATTATCTACCCCGCCTGCCATCGCGACAGGATCGCGCATTGCTGTCGACGCATATCGTCGACGCTGGGCTGAGAGATGGGCTCCGACAAAGCGAAGCCGGCATATTGCGAGGATGTGGACGAACCAAGCGGCAGAGAAGTGCGAGAATCGCGGCGATCCGCTGCTGTCAAACCAAAAGTTTCCTATCAAGAGGACAGAGATCGCGAGCGAGATAGAGAGAGGGAGAGAGAGAAGCGCAGGAGTACCAAACATAGGAAGTCGCAGAGCGATGCGATATATGCCGCCGAACAGAGTACCAGCGCAGGGCAACACGTCGAGATCTTGAGGGATGCGAAACTCGAGCGCCGAAAGTCCTCCAGCAGCAGTACCAAATCCCCTCGCAAGTCGAACAGGCCACCGTCTGTACATGAGAACCGATCATTCTCGAGGGCTGCTATTCCTGCCAGCTCAAGAGTTGACCCAAGCCATTTTGGGATCGCATCCGCTGCTGTGTCGCAACCTATTCCTCTAGCTATACGTCCTCGAGCACAGACGTCGCAAACATATCCAC
The DNA here is from genome assembly GCA_017366145.1 of Cadophora sp. M221. NCBI lineage: Eukaryota > Fungi > Ascomycota > Leotiomycetes > Helotiales > Ploettnerulaceae > Cadophora > Cadophora sp. M221. The sequence continues at coordinate 764 of JAFJYG010000795.1, forward strand.
GACCACTCAGTTTCCATGGTGCGCAGACTCCCACTGGAAACCATGGCCCTCCGCTATCAATGTCGGCATACTACCAACAACAACCAGTTATCACACCGTCATTCCCGCCTCCTTCCACAGCATCCTCCTACATGAATTACGCCGCTCCCCAATACAACGCTCCCCGCCAATCTGTGCCTCCCCCTCAGTCGCAGTACACACAATCCTACCAGTATTCAACGCCGCAGCAATACGCTCCTCCTCAGTACACCATGTCTGCTCAGCCCCAGTACCTCATGGCCCCACCTCAACCTCAACCTCAACCTCAAGCGCAAATCGATTACTTTGCGCCAAAAGCTACTTCGCGACCCCTCTCAGCGAGATTCGGCGACATGCTTCCTCGGTCACAGACCGCATTCGAGCCCGCTGGGCGGACTTCATCAGCATTTGGAAATCGAGATACTCGATCTCCTCGAGTCTATAGCGACTACGATAATGCATATTACGATGATGGGTATGCATCAGCCGCGGATGGAGCTACAATACGGAAGGCAGAGAGAAGGGAAAGCATACGAGTGCCAGCCTCTACATCAACAATGAGCAAGGCCGAGGTAGATACCAGAGCCATGCCGCCGCCTCGACGCCCTAGCATCTTGCGACGAAATTCGGTGTATAACACCGATCCAATATCAGACCCTGGAGTAGGGGCAGTGGAATACTACGAGCGAGACTCACGACCGGAATACCGTGAGGAGTCAAGGCCTCGGCGGCCAAGCGCGAATCGTCATTCAGTATCTTACGATTTGGGAAGTGTCAGAATTGAGGCAGCAAACAGCGGGCGACGGAGACAGAGCTCTTATGAGCACCCATCGTCTGCAGGAGTGTCGGATGGCTATGAAGCTAAGATGCAACAAGCATCTCAGTATCAGGGAGCTGCATATGAAGCGAAGATCAACCAAGCGACCTCTTACCAAGATGATGTTGCTGGAGGAGCTCCAGTACCGCTCACGGCCGAAGTTCTACGACGACAGCAAAGAAAACAAGGTGGCAGCAGCCGGAGTACCAAAAGCAGTGGAAGTCGGGACGAAAGCGACTATAAGAAATCGGCAACAACACGGACCACTAGAAGTGGGAGCGGAGACAATGATGAGAATGTGACTCTCAAGGTCACAGGCCAGACGCGAGTAATGGTTGGAGGAATGCAGATCGATTGCGCCGATGGAGGAGAGATATCCTTCCAGCGACAGAAGAGCCTACGAAATGGCAGCGAGCGATCCAACTCAGAATACGGCGGAGGACGAATTGAGGATCGTCAGAGTCGGGTCAGTCGACCATCAGGACGATCAAGGATGTCTTCCCACTCGGGCGAGTCATGGACCCGTACACCACAGTATCCACGGGACGGCAACTACATTTGACAGCATTTTATTTGCCAGCGATGACATTTATTGAATTTTGTTTTCGGTATTTAGCTCATGGTTCTTTGGAAAGGATCTTCACTTCGACAGCCTCAGCACTTCGATTCTCGGTACTTTTCTCTGTGCAAAAAAAATACTTCTTTATCATGGGCGGTGGCTTTTGCTTTCGTTTTCTCCTTTTTTGGTCTGTCCAACAAAAAGAGTCGAAGAGAGAAAAAGTTTTATACCCCCCAAGAGAGCACTCGAGAGCTTTAATTGCTTCTTATTTTTATTTTTTTTCTATTCCGTTGTTAACCCTCTTGTTTTCAGGAAGAAATTTGTTGTTTCGATATGATTTGTATGACTGTATGATGTTATGATGGATACCTCTATTTGCCTTCTTTTATTCTTTTTATCTGCATATTCTTTACATTTAGTTTGGATACTTCTTTTGAAGACAAATTTGGACACCTTTTTTTGGATGGATTTTGAAAGACATGTGCATTTGCTAGCAATGGCATGTATCTTTTACTTTTTGGGCTCCAGGCTGTGGAATAGGGAGCGATGGACCTGGGGAGCTGGGTAGCTAGCTTTCTTGTGCGGGTTATATAATAGTTCGCATGGGAAACCGGCGTTGGGACGAAACCAGGATTTGGTATTGGAATCTGGGATTGGAAATTTGATAGATCTCTACAGATTCTGAACCATGGGGGTTTGTGGAGATTTGTATGAGTTCCTTGGATTGGAAGGACTGGATCTGTTTTTGCTGGCATTTTTATCATCAAGATTGATATGAGCAATCAAGCAAGATTGGAGTGAGGGGATGGATAGGCGGTCCTGGGCTGGGGTACTTGAAAATAGGTCAAAATAGCATAGCAGCTTAGTGATATTTTTGATCGATAGGATCGAAATAGACAAGTAGCTAGTAATCAAAATTTACCATACCCCCAAAATACCGCCTAGCTCTCTCATTTGCACTGTCTTCTGTCTTTCTATGGAACTTTGAGCATTCGTGACGTAGGGCGGGCCGCGCCTCTCACATCCTGGAAGCGCTAGGTCTAGCCGAACAATTCCATTGTTGCTGTGGCACCTGTTGTCCCGCCGCTAAAAGTAAACAAAGCCGCGCTGCCGATCCCGTCACCAGCCATCCGCATTTCCCACATCCAACATCCAACCTCTCGCATTTCAAGGAGCAGAACAGAGTTGAACGAAAACAGGTGCACAACCTGCTTTTCGCTCTTCATTTGCTTCTTTCCTTTTCTCAACACACATACACATATCACACATCACATTTCACGAGATAAATTACGATCCTGAATCTGCGTGCAGAGAGGTCTGTCTTTATTTACTTACGACTAGCACGACGCAACGCAACGTAACGACGCCTTGACTGCTCCGCGTGGACCTACCCACGACTCCAGCTTCTGCTGAGGAGCTCTATCCATCTGACAACAAGAGGCAGAAGCAGAAAACAGCAGCAAAGATGGCACCTCTACCAGAACAACAAACCTCATCCCTCAAAACCTACCTCACCTCCCTCCTAACCCGCACACCCAACCCCACCCCATCCGCCTCGCCCTCAACCCTCACAACCCAGCTCACCCACCTCACACACACGCTCCTCAAAAAGCGCGCCTCCCAAGGCCTTCCCGACCCTGGCGCCGGCGTCACCGAACCCGAAAACGTACCCAACAAAACAGTCTTCATCCTCATCGGTCTCATCGGCGCCGGTTTCGTCATCACCGGCATCTGGTTCTTCTTCTGGGCCAAGAACGGCGGTTTCTACTTCAAAGAGAACGACTGGGACGACTACAAATCCACCGTCTTGCGTCGCAAGGGCCCCAATGGCACGACGCTGAGTGGTGCGACCGAGAGTACGGATTTGGGAGGCGGGAGTGTAGTGCATGGCGAGAAGGGAGGGAGGAGTCTCTGGGGCGGGAGGAAGAAGAAGCAGGGCAAAAAGGGACGGAATAAGGGCGTTAGTGGCGTGGATCGGTATAAGGATTTCGATGAGGAGAGTAGTGCCCTTGGGACGGAGAGTTTTGGGGGGAGTACCATGGGGAGTGAGATGGGGTATGCGGCGCATGTCGCTGCTGGTGGTGCTCCTGGCGGAAAGGTTAAGAAGACAACGAAGCCGAAGAAGACGAAGAAGCCCAAGGGTGCGCCTAGTGATGCTGGCACGCTGGATACCGAACTGGATGTCGACGCCGATGTTGCGGATGCGATGCGTGCCTACCGACACGAGAAACCAGCTAGGGTTGGCGGGTTGAACAAACAACCTGATGGCAGCTCGTGGGATGGATCGAATACCAATGACGGATCGACGGCTGCATCTGAGCTCTTGAGTTACAGAGAGAGGACACCGACTAGCACCCCTACGAAGGTCAAGAAGGAGAGGAAGGATACCTATACCGGTGGTGCGGGAGGAATCAGGAAGGTTGTTAGCACGAGTGAGGGGGCCTCGGGTTTCTGGGGAAAGAGTATCGGGACTGGATCGGTGGTTACGAATACCAGCGACGAGCGCATCAAGGCCGAGGCGAAGAAGTTGCAGGATAAGGGCCGCGCGGCGGTCGCTCAACGTCGGGACTTCAGCTTTAATGTTGGGGATGATAATAGTACCGTTGTGAGCGAGAGTGTTAGTGAGCGTGAGCGGAACTTGAGGAGGGAGGAGAGAAGGGAAGAGAGGGAGCGGAGACGTAAGAGCAGGAGTCCTACTAAGAAGCTGCCTGGAAGCTATGTAGATGAGGAGAGCTTGATGGGGAGTATGATCGATGGTGGGAGTGATATTGGGACCAAGACGTATCATCATCCTATCCCGGGACTGAGTAGTGCGGGCAGCGCCGTGGGAAGTGATTACGCTGAGGAGAGACGGAGGAAGAGGAATGCTGCTTCTGGTGGTGGTGGCGGATATAGGAGGGGACGAAGGGATAGTTTGAGTGATTAGATGGGGCGAGTGCTTATTTTAGTGGACGGATGATGGTTAGGAACATTTGATCGATTGATGGTTGAAGACTTTTGAGCGGAACAGATTGCATGGCTTGCGAGACGAATACATGGATGAATGAATGCTTGGAGTTGGGAAATGAAAGCCGACTGTTTTTTTGTACTGTATGTATGTAGATTTGGGAAACGGCATTCGAGTTGTGGTAGCTAGGAATGGAATTCATGAACATAAACATAAACACAACCAGTCCCTCGCTCACCCATCTCCACTTCTTCACTGGCTCAAAGCGCCTATGTGACTTCACAACTATTTTCTATCCGCTCATCCAGGGGGTCTTTGAGCTATTTTAAACAAGATCTTACTTGCCAATATACAGCTATGTGGTATATTTAATTCTCCGTGTTTCTCGTCGTGTACCAAATATTACTAGATTTCTTTTTTGCCCCGGTCATGGATAGCTGTCCACTTTCATGTTATGAGAGATATGTGGTACGTACTTGACATACTTACTCACTCCATATAGTTTCCGGACTAAAGGTCTCTGATTACTTCATTTACAACAAGTAATCAAATTCCATAAATTACACCATCACTATTCTCGTTATCCATCCTCACTCCATCGTCATACAAGTAGAAAACTCACTACCCGAAAATTTAGGCTTGGTTTGGCCTCTCGAGTTTGTTTCTTAATTGAAAACAACCAAACCTCTCACATTCTCGGGATAGCATTGTATATAAAAGGACTAAAGGGGCATTGTAAATATAAAGGAAAGATATATATGGAAGGTTCAACATGTTGGTCCAAATCTGCTAGAATTGCGTGTATAAATACCTAGGTACCTAAGGTAAGCAAGCATCATTCTTCTGCAGATATTCTACTTCGACCACTTTGCAGCAGCAGCCTGTCAGAAGTGGGGGTTTGCAAAATTAGTCACTTTGATAGCTTTTCTGTTGCAGAGATTCTGCTCAGTTGAATGGTTTAGGTATCTCGTCTCCATCGTCACTGAGTAGTTACAATCCAATATATTCCGCTTATTTTCTAAAAAAAAGAAAAAAAGCAAGTCCTGAGTTGTATCTGTGAAGTTTGAAAGGCGCATTTATTTTCAGCTATCGTGACTGGCTTTCTCGTTTGCTCACGTCAGCAGGGTTGATTTAATCCACCCACTCATTTATTTAGAAATTTCTACAACCTTCCTCGTGAATCTTTTACTTTCTCTACTTTCTCCTAGATATTCTAGTGATTACATTTACGGTGGATAATACTCGCTCATCGATCAATAAGATACCCACCTCCCCAGCTATCTCCAACGCCAAGACACTTAATCGCGAACGCGAATACCTCCAGGCGGAAACAGAATCAAGAAGGGAAAGTTTTAGACTTCCACACACCTATCAACCAAGCGAAAACAAACCCAAAAGATTAGAGGGAAACTAGAATACAACAAGTTTTGGAAATTCCAGACTATTTCCCACCGTCCAATCCATCAATCACGTTCCCTCGATTTCTCTCTCTCGAGACCGACCACCCCGCCACTACCTACCACCTACCTACAATGGCCTCAACGTTCAAAGTCTCCCCCGCAACAATCAGCGACGTCCCAGGCGCCGCAACCGTATTCTTCTCTTCCTTCAGCAGCGCGCGAGCTCAGGAAATATTCCCTCCAACTGAGAGTGGGAGACGATGGCTCGCTGATTCCATCACGGGCTCTATCAACCATCCCGAGATGGGGATCTTCAATGTCGTCGTTACGGATGAATCTGAATCCGGATCAGCCGATGGAGATGGAGTTGGAGATGGGGAGAAGAAGAAAGGCAAGGTTGTCGCGTTTGCCACGTGGGTGAAGCATGCCGGTGGTGAATTCCCTGCTTGGGATAAGAGATGGAACCCGAATCCGCCGGAGGGCATTACGGTTGAGATGCTAGGACCTGGGTTTTTTGATGCGATGGGAAGGCAGCATAAGAGTGCTATGGGTGAGAGACCGCATTTTTGTGAGTTTTTAAATTCCTTTACCTGCTTTGCCCCCCACCAGAAGAAGAAACTGGGGCAACGAGATGAGAAATCTTTCGTTTATATTTACTGACAATCCCTAGTCCTCGAATCTATTTCCACGCTCCCAGAATTTCGGAAGAGAGGCCTCGCTTCGAAGCTTCTTGACTGGGGCGTTAATGCTGCTGATGAGTTGGGATGGGAGTGTTATCTTGATGGTGCGGCTGGTGCGGTGCCGCTGTATAAGAAGTATGGGTTTGTGGAGATGCCGGAGAAGGATCCGGGGACGACGAGTCTGCCTATGGCGAGGCCGGGTAAGAAATTGATCTGAGGGGAGTTGGTGAAGATCCGAGACTGTTGGACCCTGGTCAGGGAAGTTTGAAGGTAATGATGCGTGATGTGGAATTTTGCGGTGTTGTACGATGCTCAATTGCCATGACAAATCTATTGAGACTAGAAGGTGTCATATATTGGAAGTTCGGATAATGCAGCTGTTACACGAAGGTTCTTCCTGGTTCTGTCAACAAAGACTGTAAAGTTTCTTTCGGACATGTCTTCTTTCTGGTGGTTTTTTGGTCTGGTGCTTTGGGTTCTCAGCCCCGTCTACCTTCTAGGTTGGATCTTATGCATATCTGTTTGGGGCCTCACTTCTGGTTCAGAGTCGTGGTCACTAATTGTACTTAATTTCGCCTTATTTTACAGATTTTTTCCTATTCCTACCATATTTGTATTCCTAAAAGATCACGATTCCTGAGGAAGTCCTTCACGAACTCTCAGACGTTGGAGCAACCCCCTTTTCACTTCGTTTGCTTAGCGAGTGCAAAAATCAATAACATCAACAAACTCAAAAATATCTGAGCGTGAGCCAACTGATGACCAGGACTCAACGATGCATATCACAAAGTTTTCCATCTGTATGCTATCATTTCAGCTATGTTGAGCACTAATTACATCATTATCATATGCCAAAAGTTTGACGTGCAGACTACCGAAAAGTGGGGCTGCACCCCGCGGATATCTACCTAGGTACCCCTCCACATCCCTCTCTACCTGCAGTTTCCACCAAGTACAATATTTGATATCAAAAATGGCCAAATTTCTAGACAAGCTGAGTACATATTCCTCAATGTATTTAATTACAATTCACAGTACCAATTGATTAACTCAACTCAGATCAAAAGATTCAAAGCTACTCATCTGGATCAAGCAATGACGCACGACCTCAAATCCCCTTCTCAACCAAGCCCTCCTCAACAACACTCAATCCCCACGAGACCGCCACTCTCCCAGACCCCAAAACATTCACAGCAGACGAGAACAAGAAATGGAAGATCACTAAACTGGGCTCTATATATTCCAGCTCCATCAGGCGTCTGGGCTGGGACAAAGGCCGAACGTCCACGCTGGCCGGGACGACGTTCTGGAATTTCGGAGACGTGGTATCTCTCGACGGGCCGATGAAGAATGGGTTCTGTATGGGGGCTGCATGGTACGCTAATCCGAATAATCTCCTTGAGGTTGATACGAAGGACTGCTCGAATGTGGCGCATTGGGATTTCGCGAAGCCGCATGAGAGTGACCCGAAGCCTTGTGGGGATACGACGCATTGGGGCATGGACACGTCGAATATCGCGGAGGTTGAACATGGTGTGGGTATTGGCTTTGTGTGGGAGATCTGGAGAAATACGACGGGCAAGGAGATTAATAAGGGGCTAGGGGTTATCAGGGTTACGCTAGGGAAAAACGCACCTGTTGCTGAGAGGGTTGGACCGTTGGTTACGGGACCGGATGAGTTGCAGGTTGGGTTAATGACGATCATTAATGCGGAAGGGTATATCTACACTTATTCCAACGGAGGTCTGACGGGAATCATCGTCGGTCGAGCGAAAATTTCCGAGGCTTTCGATGCATCGAAGTACGAATTCCTTCGCGGTGATGGACGCTGGGTTCGTGGCATTCCTAAACGCAACGACATTGGCTACGGTATTCAGACTATCGGAAAGGAGCAGAACAAGATCCACAGTAATGGCCAGGGAAGCATCATGTATAACAAGTACTTGAAGAAGTATATGCTGTTTACTTGTATGTTTGGCCATGCGACGAATTTCTACATGAGCGAGACGCCGTACGGACCATGGACGACGGAGTATAGATTGTTGGATAACACACCGGGATATGGTATTAATGTTCATCCGGAGATGAGCGAGGATCATAGGGTGTTGTATGTTTCGAGTGGGACGATGCAGAATGTTATTTCGATGTGGAAGGTGGAGTTTGGGTATTGAACGGGTGCGGGATATGAAAAACGAAGCTGTAGGTACTTCGGTTACTTAGGTCTTGTTCGACAAGTATTATTGTACAAATTATATTTCTCCTTGTTCTGGGTCACAGATGATTGGGCCCCTATTCGATAGTAACCAAAACATCCCCATTCTTCTCATCTTGTACCTGCTCCGCCTGTACCCGCTCCTTCTTTCTCTCTTCTACAAGTTGTTGAACGCCCCTCAGCCTCGGCTTTAGAGCCATAATCTTGAGTCGTCGTTCGAAAAGAAATCCTTGAAGCTGTGGAAGTAGCTTTCCTGCCGCCTCCTCAGGCCATCGATCACGTCCCTATGCGCTTCCAAAATCCCACGAAGAGCATCATTCTCATCCCCCCCCCCAACAGCTGGTACATCATTAATCTCACCTTTAGAATCAATAAACCCCTCCGTCTCCATTCTCTTAAACTTGCGATCCAAATGCTCAAAGAGCTCATTTGTCCCAAATCCCATTGTATCCGCATACAGATAGCACATATCCAAGACTTGCTCGCTGCGCTTCTCTGGAGCTATGTGCAGGAGTTCTTTCAGGATGCGATGTCGTTCATTGGAGCGGTGGATGCTGAATACATATTTGAAGCACACGACAATCGCGTAGATCACCCGGAAAACCCAGAAAACTGTGAAAGTCCTGAGAAATATTGCGACATACAGTTCCGTGCCTTGGATTTTGTGGATGGGCGGTCAGAATACCTCCCATTCTGTGAGGGCTGGGCGGGTGGTGTTCGTTTTCGAGAAAGGGGGTCGGCAATGTAGGGGCCTCTAGAAGCTGATGATTATACAAAGATTGAAGCTCGCCGCTACAAGAAATGCAGACATAATCGATAGATGTGACCAAACTAAAATAATCGAAAGGTGCTAGAACCAATGTCGTTAGCGGGTTGTTCAGAGCTAAAACTCTTGGGGCCCAAGGAAGTGGAATTCTGGGAATGTTTACATCACTTTGAACGGTGCTATTTGCCAAGTCTCGCTTGTCACTTCTACCAAAATTGGAACTCGACCAAAATCCACAGCAAATTTCTAGAACACATCAATGAAGAAGTCTTGAACTTTGCAAAGAGAAAATCTTGGATTAACCATTCGATCAGATTAACACAGGCCCAAGGAAGCGATGCAATACGGACAATAATGTATGTATTAAGGTAGCCGGTCGTTTTCAAAAGCTGACCTAGTTGACAAGTAGTTTCCTTAGTCCTTGGAGGCACCATGGCCGTTCTTGAGCCGCGATGTCAAGCTATTCAATTCGATAAACCAGACTCGAAACACAAATCCATTTATGTACCAACCAATTATGTCTGCACTAGGCATTAGATGTAGACTTTCGATATTCGTAAATCGACTTTTACTCATTGCTGTCCTGAAAGATGATAAAGTGATTACCATGCCACTTCTCCACGGCAAGTAAACCGTATCCTTTGTACTGGAACCAAAAACGGCAACATTTCAAAGGACTCACCCAAATAACAACACGCCAACGACGGGAACCAGGGCTTACCTTTATGCAAGTAACCATACTGCAAAGACTTTTCGTTAATGGTTTCAAAACATGACTATTCCAGTGGGTAAATGGTCGCTATCCCTTTAGATTCCCGCCTGTCGTGAAGGAATGGGCTTTCAAGCTTCTCATCGTCGCGAGTGTTTTGGCGGCAGTTATAGTGCCAGTTGTTATCTGCATCTGTATAGCAGGCTGGCCATCAAGTGACGAGCACGTCGACGAAGAGAACCCACCGTGTCTAGATCAGTCTCAAGAGGCCAGGACACCCCAGAGGAGAGGTTTGGGGATTGAGTACTTCCGCTTTTTGCCGATGTCAGTTCTGTAGGATGGATGATGACGAGGTCTTCTGATAATGATCCTCACCCAACCAGTAATTCTTTCGTAGAAGATCGCCATGACAAGAAGAGTTTCATTGAAATTATTTTGCATCGAAAGAAAAAAGTTCGTTGATTTACAAAACCAAAACCAAAACTAGAAGAACCCGAATAATTCACCCAAATAACAAGCCGCCAACGATAAGAACAGCCCAGAAATCAAACTATCCGATATCCCCGATCGTCATACAGAAGTAAAGCAAAGAAAATGGCAGAGGGTGTAGAACAACTCAGTCGCAAACGAACACATTCCAGATCAGAAACCGCAGCATCCGAGTACAAAGCAGAATGACAAAAAGTGGGCATCGCAGCAAACAGAAGAAAACGAGGCGACAAAGAATCAAAAAAATATCCTCCTCCCTCCATGTCCCACACATGGGTCCATAGATCATCTCCCAGTCTAGCGTAGAGGCGAACCATCGAGCGTTCCTTTCTCAGCCAGTGGTCTCGAAGTTCTGCCTCCTTTAAGGAGTTCGGGTCAGTCGATGCTCCGAAATCAGACAACGATAGAGACCCAGCCCCAAAGTCTCGTGCGATCAAAATATTCTCCGGCTTCAAGTCAGAGTGTCGACAAAAGTTTCCAGCATTTCTTGCCCAATGTTTCTCGTGAAGGCGTAGCAGTTCGAGGAATATCGAATGCAGAAGCTCTCTCACTTGGTTACCGAGTCGAAAAGATCGTTGAGAAATCCAGGACCTGCAATAGAAGCTAGTGCGGTTGAGTGTTTCATGCAAAGCCTAGTATTCGAACCTCTCCATAAGGATACACAGTGCAGAGACTCTGGAGTTGGAAACCAAAGACACATCGCACTTGGTGAGCCCAGAGTGCAGCATGGCTATGCGATTCCTAATCCACAGTTGCAGATTGTCTTGAATCTTGGACTTGACGTTGTCGATGGAATCCTTAAGATCGATGGTGATTGTCTTACCAGTACCAGTTTCAATGGAGAATTTTCTGATACTTTGGTGATCCTGAGAGAGCTGCCCTTGGGTGTTGTAGCCCCTAGTATGAGCACTATTTTGGCACACCACGCTGGATCTATAGCTCTCATAATACTCCCTGGACGTGAAACGCCGAAGTTTCTGTAGACTCTCCCCAATCCAAAAGTCCGGCCTGTTGCAATTCGTCCAGGCAGATGGAATGTATGGCGTTCGAGTACCGGATTGAAGTTGCTCCATGAGATAAAAGCTGTCCCCAAAACCACCAACAAGGAATATCTCCTTCACAATACCCTTGCCCATATCGGAACCAAGCATGGCTCCGATATGGGCAAGGGTACTGGCCTTCACGTTTTCCAGATAGCGTTGGAATGCGGCATCAGTCAAGGTTCTGAGGTCTGTTGCATCTAGATGGTCTCCAAAGCGAGAATCACCATGACTTCTGATTAAGACCGACCAATTCAATGGAGGTACCCGGTGCAGTCTGTCCTCCGCTTCGTTATCGAGGTGTTGGATGAGATCCTCGGGTGAAAGCAAGCCCGGAATACCGTGTCGGGGGTAATTTTCAGTCGAATACCAGAACATACTGTCATGAGAGCGTTTCGAGAAATATTCCGATACGAATGAAGTCATGCCTACCCCCGAGAGCCCAAATGTGATTACGATCATGTTTTCTAGCGACAAGTTGCCCATTTTGAATTCTTGATTTCGACCAAAGAGCTGTGTATTGGAAGGCAATTCGCCAATTTTGGTGAAAGCGGAAGCTTTCTCGGAAGAAACATGGTCAATCAATGATGCGATGTCGTGATGTTCAAGTGGGCACTATGACTCGTCAGCACATATTACAGCATTAAACAAGATTGTATGCATACACGGACTCTCCGATCGCGGCATGTCGAGCATGAACCCAGATAGCGAACCAAAGCAGCGGATGCCCTGGCTTCTGGAGACAATCTTTTGCGTGTTCGAAGTGTAGGTGGCCGAAATGAAGTAGGTTCAGCCGATTGCCTCTCATCAATCTCTTCATCAAATGATATGCCTTCGAAGGCATTCGAAAGTAGAAAATCAGTCGCGCAGCCGGTGTTGGAAGGTAGATAGGACTGGTCCTTGTTTGAGGAACTACGACTGTGACGAGAAGTTATTGAGGCAGAGAGAAATACTTCCTTCTTTGCAAAGAGATATTGCTCATACAGTTTCATGGCTCTTGCTCGCTTCTCCGGCTGTATGGGAATGGGATAGACAGATCCTAGGTCCGAAGTAGAGCCTTTCTGTTGCAAAGTCGGGGATGACCATATCTGAACTCGTGCACTTTTGTGAAGATTCTGTGAAGTCGTATGCTGCGATAAGGTTGAAAATGCGGTGTCAAGAGTCATGCCACTAACAGTTTCCAGGAAATCACGGCCGTGAGTTTCCTCGATGCGGTATGATGCTAGGTCCTGATCGAGTTAATCTTCATCCCCAAATCTTCTCAGGCTTGGTTGTACTTACTACTGTCCCACCACCAGCATCACAGAGAAAGAAAGCCGAATCAGATTTTGCAGCTTGGCCAGAAGAATAGGCGCCTCTGTCTGCTTTTCTCCAATCGAAAGGTTGTCGTTCATGAATAGGCTCAGCGCAGCGTTTGAAAGCTAAGAATGGTTAGAAGTGTGCTTTTTGATCAACAGCGAACTACTTACTTGTCCAGAAGCTGCTAACATCTTCAATCTCATTTCTTTCACTTACCATCCCGACCTTGGAAGCTCGCCTGTCCATTTGACGGGAACCGGATACTTCTGACTTTGGGTCCACCAGTACACATAGTGCATCTCGCCAAACGACTCTAGGATGACAGTTGTCTAAATGATCATAGAAGCCTTGAGCGTTGCCGAATTTTCCAGAATAGGCCGGGCCATGATCTGTACAATCTGGAGTAGAGCATTCCTTGCTATCCATCAAGCAACGTCGCGTTTCATCGCTGATCTGTACCTTATTCCGATGTTCGATGAGGCTAGGTTCACAGGGGGTTTTACACTGCGGACACTTCCATCCCTTATCCTTGACAGATACTCTGATCAGACATCGTGAGCAACGCCACCAATGATCCGACGAAAGTCCGCGTTCGCCCAGCCACTTACGCCGAGGTTCTTTCTCCTCCCTGCTATGAGGGATGCGTTCCGTTCTTGCAGTTTCAATGTCTTCTCTGTAGTACTCTCGAACATGATTGCGGTAGTGGTCCGTTCGTGTGAAGGATTCATCATGTCGATATCGGAGGATGGGTGCGTAGCTGCAGGCGAAGATTTGACGTTCTGATGGAGAAGCATGAACATTCTTGTAGTGCCGCTGCAGACCTGCTGCTCGGCTGAAACGGATCTCTTTTCTGGAACATTCGCCAGGAAATTGGCAAGCGAAACCAATGGTGGGAGTCCTAAATGGGGAATTAGTGGAGTAAATAATCTGACAGAGGACCAACCAACTTTTGAGGGTCCAGATAAACTCTTGAGGGTGTCTCTAGTGACGGTTCGAAGCCTGGGAGCAGTTCTAGATACAGGGTTCCGTCCCTACTCACGACAAAATGGTATTGATATGCAAGAGCATACTTTGGTGCCCATCCTAGAGAGCGAGGAGTTGGACGATCGTTGGATTCAGCATCGTCCGACGGTACGGCAGCAGGAGACGATGGTCTCATGGAATAAAGAGCATTGTCTTTTCGCAAATACGTACCCTGGCATTGACTAGCATTAAGCTCATCGTCTGAGTTCCGAGGTGTAGTCGAGCTCCGAGCATAATCTTTGCGAGGTGGCGCAGTTGATACTATGGTTTGATTTCGAGTTTTCTCATCCTCAAGACGGTTTGCGGGAACTAGGCGGCTCAAATCTTGGATGCGCTCATTGATGTTGTTACGTTGCTGGCGTTCGACAGCATTATTGGATTCTCGGCGTCGTCGTTTCTTCATTTTCTGTGATTGAACTTGGGATTTTCCAACATTGGTAACGTCGCTCCCAGTAAAGGAAGAGGAAAAATCGGTGAGCTGCAATGAGATGGTGTCATAATCTTCTATGCACGGTAAAGAAGGTTGTCCAGATATGGAAAAAGTATCGTCGATGTCGTATTCATCACTAGTCTTTCCAAATTCGGAAGATGTCTGAGATTGGACAATCGGTCGGCGAGATAGCTGGCAGGGATATGAAATCTGTAAGAGCGGGGACTGGCTCCCATGCCCCGTCGATCTTGGGCTTCTTGATATGGATGACAGCGACGAACCACAGTCTATGGGTGCTGTGTACATGGGTGGTTCATCGTCAAAGAGGAATCTCGAATGTTGAGGTTGAGGATGACGGAGGTACCGTTCTCCCAAGGCTTGGACTTCATCTATATCGGCACATCCGAAATAGTTGCGTTGCTCGTGCTGATACTCCACAATGTTATGACTCTGCAGAGCATTGGCTGGTGGTGACACAAAAGGCGACGAACTCTGCAATTGGTCGGTGTCCCATTCAGTGATCGGGGAATCAAAACTCGATAGTGGTGACTCTCCCATAGAAAATGGAACTGGTGAGTACTTCGTGGTTGCCGACAAGGCAGTTGGTGAAGTGAAGTGGGTGAGACCAGGATTGAGATATTCCGGATTTGTGCCCAGGTTGGTGGAGTCGACACCACAACCTCCTGTAGTCTTTGCGACAGGATCCTGAGAGCTTAGATGCTGGCCCTTGACGTGGCGCTTCCACTCGTTCTTGGTGGCAAACGTGGACGTGCAGCCTGCGACGTCGAACAAGCAGGCAAAGGGGCGAATTTGGACGGACGAGGCATCATTTTGGAGAGAGCAGGTGTCTTTGGAGGTAGAGCTGCTGGGAATAATGATGGAAGGAAGTTCACGACTGCAGTCTTCATTCCCCCCGAAACCAACAGGTTCGGAAACGGAGATCCCGTGGTGGCTCTGGTCTAACTCTGTGGCAAAGTTCTCTGAAGCTGGAAGCTCATAGCAATGAGGTTCGGCGTCCAACTCTTGAGGAGGAATGGCATCGCCAGGTTTCAGAACAGAATCCTCGCTGAGCTGTTGGACTCCATGCAGCGAAGCATCAGGTTCAAGTTTCACCCTCGCTCTATGTGCTTTATCGATGTGCTTTCGAAGTTCGTGCTCGTCACAAATCCCTTCTGAATGACTTGCATGAAGATCAGAGGGGGAAATCGGTATTTCGGAGCATATCACTGCTTCTTTCTCGACGGACCCCAATAAAACCTTCGCAGTTTCTGAATTTCCAAAGTTCAAGCGAGCAGCAATAGGTTCGTCAGTGTCGTTGAGGTATCGTTGCAAGGGGATGCTTGTCTCCTTGTTCTCAATGGAATATGTATCAACATCCAGAGCCGGACTCTTATTCTCGGAATTATGAGCCTTTCTGTATCTGGTATGAGTCGAGGACTTCCGTGGCTTAGAACTGCCCGATGAGTTGCCCCAAGTTTGTGTTGCATTCTGAGAGTTCTGTTTGCCAGTAGTTTTGGCCCAAGAACCACCACCATTGCCACCAAAGTTGTCATCTTGGTCATCGTCATCGTCATCCTTAGGAAGAGTTGGTCCGGAAGGACGGAAGTCCATGGATTTTGGGAAAGGGAATCTGTATTTGGGCACATCTTCTCCATCCTCAAAATACTTGACGAAATGATCTTTGAGATGATTCATCCTCGCATTCCATGATGAGAAGTTAATCCCGCAGAAACCACAGTGCTTTGGCCAGTTGCTATCGATACCGTATTTCCAGGTGTCAATAGTCGTGTTCATGTTGATCATGTTGTGGTGTTCACGTAGATGGTTGATGAGATGGTCTTTTCGAATGAAGGTTGTGATTTCTCTCCTGGCACTTTGGCATCGGAGCCGGGATCGAAGGTAGTTGACTGGGATATTGCCTCCTACCGCCGAGAAAGGTATGTGGCAGAAACTGCAGCCGTGCCCGATGTCCAAAGCTGGTGTTGAGTGATCGATGCACTCCAAACACATGAATCGCTCTTGCGGCCAGTGCTTCTCGCCCGATTCGTGTCTCTTGTAGTCGGCAAACGAGTGAGTCGAGTATCCACAGTTCTTCCAAGTGCATTGAAGTAAGGCTTTCACACCACACTGTTCGCAAGGTTTGTGCTTGACTTCTGTTCTTGTTTCGCCGATAGACATGGAGTCGTCAGTATCTTCGTTGTCCTTCAGAGGCTGTCGAGGGGTAGAAGAGACAGATGTGTTGTCTGAACGATATTCCGAGTCGACCATCTCTGAATTTGAGACTGTATCTTGGGTGGACGGCGCGGTACTGGTTGCATTCACACGACTGCTTCCTGACTGTGAACGTTTGCCATATTTCTGCTCCTCGAGAACCAATTGCTTCATCTGGTTGATCAGATCCGCGCCCTTGAGCTGGGAGAACGGTGAAAATTCCTGAAAGGAAGCTTCCAAGAGTGCAATGGCTTCGTGAAGGTCGACTTTTGGGACTGGAGTCAGGTCAACCTGACTAGAAGTATTGCTTGACGAGGCACCTA
This sequence comes from Cadophora sp. M221, assembly GCA_017366145.1. Taxonomy (NCBI): domain Eukaryota; kingdom Fungi; phylum Ascomycota; class Leotiomycetes; order Helotiales; family Ploettnerulaceae; genus Cadophora; species Cadophora sp. M221. The sequence goes on from JAFJYG010000795.1 coordinate 17,687, forward strand.
GAGCCTGAGAGGGTGTGGCCTGTACATGTTTGTTTTGGACAGGCGATGAGCTTCTTCGAGATATGAGACGCATTCGATTTTTTCGAGCCCGAGATGAAGGATTTTGTGTCTTCTTGGTGGCAGGCTTCGACTTCAATGGGGTTGCTTTTGCGGATGTGAAGTCATTCATCGCCGATGGAATACCCATGAATGAGTCTTGACTGCTGGGACCCCAAGACGTAGTAGGGTTTTGAGGTTCATTAAAGCTATTCATGCCAACGGCCGAAAACATATTCGATGTCTGAGGTGGCCAGCCAGTCGAGATTGCTGTCTGGTTCCCGACATGGGAAGTGCTCTGGTAGTCGCTTGCTTGTCCAAATCCATGTAGGTTACCAGTATTGGCAGCTACCATCAACGGTTAGTCAAATATTGTCTGGTGGGTAGTTCAGCAAGACAAACCGAAAGATTCACTGAGATGATGTTGGTTGTCAGGGCTAATGCAGTCTTGCATATCAAAGTTCTCGGCTTGCGCATCCAGATTGGGTCCGGCGAGGCCCATCACATTCGAATGTGGGTTGCCGAAGTTGATGAAATACCGTAAGCTAGGATGCACATTCTCAAACGAATCGTCGAAAGGGGAGAGGTGTTGCTCAGGTTGTGGCTGCCCTGGCGGAGTCATGTGATCAAGTTGAAAGACCTTTGGGTCTACGCCTACATTTTCGGGCCACGCCATCTCATTCGTAGTCTCTTGATACACTCAGTATTCGGGGTGAGTCTTACGGCAAGATTTTGATTGTATCTGTGAGGAGTGAATAGACCGCCGACCGCGACCTTAAAAAGAGGACCGAGGAAACCCTCTTAGATTTTCAGCAAAATCGCCAGCACTGCCCCGCAGGCTGACTTGGGTGCAAGCCAAAGGGCAGCGGGCATGCATGAGAAGTGCACATGTACGAGGGCATGAGGCTGAGGGCGGCCAATTGGAAGATGTTTAGCTGCATGATGGCGTTTGGGACCTCAGGCAGAAGGCATTTTCAGCTGATGGCAGTCAACACGTGATGAGAGAAGGTACCTTTCTTGTGACCTCGAGCGCTGTTGCAGGGCTAGCTAGGGAGAAAGAGACAATTTTACCGAAGGAACCAAGGTAGAAAAATAACAGGATTTGGTACAAACAAACATTCATTGAGGCTGTAAAGATCAGCCGAGATGACGATAGAACAAGCGCGACTCACTCGAGTCCAGCTGGGTCAGTAGGGAGGGAACTTTCAAACCAGATCCTCCAACCTTTTTCCTATGGCAATGAGAGCATTCTTGACCATCTCCTCTTTCAAAACTCCATCTTCCCAAGTGGCTGCTATCATGCAGTCTCCGTTCTCTACACTCGCAACCGAGAAAACTGGACCATAGTCGCCGACAGCAGCACGAATTGCAGCAGCGCCAAATCCGACATCCTTGACGATCCAGCCCCCAGCTTTCATATCTTCCTTAGGATGAAAGACACCGATGTTCGATATGAGGAACGAGTTGTTCAAATAGAGCCCGAGGCCGTAGAAAGCCCCAACTTCTTCGTTGTCGTCTCCAAGTAACCTGCATGTGAGAAAGCCTTGAAGAACATCGTCCGACTTGTAGATTGAATCGTTCATGTGCTGTTTGTAATTGGCAGCCAATTTCCACACAGCATCTTTATCGAGAAGCCCAGCTTGAGATGCAGCTCGGTACTTCCCAAGAAGATGTGTTCGATAGTATGTTGCGGATGCATTGGTGAAGACGTCTGGACCGGGATCATGCCTCAAGAGTGGCCGAATATTGACAGCTACTCTCGTAAATCCAACTTTAGCTTGGGGATAGATGTCTGCTGCGAAGGTTATCGAGATGATTGTGTGTAGCAAGGCCGTGAAAGAGGTCTGATGATCACGGCAGCTAGCCAGACATCTCTTCATCGTCGCTTGGTCAATTCGCAAAATCCCAACCCTTGAGCGGGTTCTTTCTTCGACAGGAAATGGTTTGCTGTAAGTTGGATATGTGTTTGTAACCTTGGCATCCGAAAATAAGAGATACTTTGGCCTGACGAAGATTCGCATCACGTTCCAGAACAGAAACGTGCGAATAACCTGAAACCATGAAAGCTTTGCATCGATCTCATCTATAGCAATAGGTTCTTCCTTGTGAGGACCCTTCTGAATGGTGAAGACCTGATCATGGACAGCCTCGTTTTCCGATTCTTGGTCGTCTGTGTCGTCGGCATTCAAAGCTGCAAGCAAGCTCTTGTGGAATGCATATCCGGATATTCCATCACCAATGGAATGATGAAAAACGAAAATAGCATTTGTACCGTTCACAACCAGGAGTCTCCACCAGGGTTTGGTTGAGTTCTGCGTGTCAAACCATCGGTTGTGAATGTCTTCAGATATCTTAGCCAGCGCTGTGTCGCTGTTGATACTTGAGTCATTCAGGAATTCGACGCAATCACGAAACCGAATGAAAGAGAGTCTGGCTTCCCACATGCGATGATTTCCTTCCTTCTTCTCGGAGGGTTGGCTGACTCCGATGATGCCGAGGGCAGGTATCTCTTGGATGACTTGTCCCAGCGCATGAAAGACCCTTGCTGGCGACAGTTTCTTGCTCGCATGGGAGTATTCGCAAGAGACACGGACATTTGATTGAATACCAAGATCGTGAAAGAGATCAGTTAAGACTTCCAGGGGGCCTGAGAACAGTCAGCTGTGTCTAATTCAACCAGAGGCACATCACCCACCTGCTTTTCGAACAAGCTCATAACCACGGGTTGCTGTAGTATCCATTTTTCTGATGACTCTCCAGTGAACGCCTCTCAACTGTTGCAGACTCGAAATAATTGAAGGATTTAAATTCTTAATTGCAGACAGGGCAGACGGGGATAGAATTCGCCGTGCTGACAGCTGAATTCAATTGGTGGTGTTTCCAAAATGGAAGAACGATTAATCAGAAAGGAAATTCAAATCAAAGGCGAAGGAAATTGTACGGGAGGAGAACAATACTAACGATACAAACAAAGAATGCACACCTGTCAAGGGGTTTGTGATGGCTAGGGATATCAGTCATACCTCCCTCAAAGCGCGACACTTCAGGCAATCATAGAACGCGTCATCGTAGCCGCCGTCTTGCCAATGAAACGATGTGATAAATTGATGCTACATCATAACCGATATACCATTGATGGAAGATGATCAGGTTTGAGGAGAGTGAAGATCGATCTAAGATGTTGGAGCAAACAACCAAGACGCTTGGGCCACCATGGGCACAGACTAGAAGGTATCTCGTGATATAAACGTGATGCGACCTTAGCGACAGGCATGGAGAGTTGACTTATCCTCATCCCGTAAATTTAGACCGTTTACACCCATGTAGCACTACTTGATATACTACTCTTATAGATACATCCATCATGATCTTACCTCTAGTTCTAACACTCACTCTCATTATCATACGATAGAGTCCCATCCTTCATTCACGGGAGATTTATGAGCCAAGATCTTCTGTAGTGAATGGCATGAGTACTTGAAAATAGTGTATCATGCAAGCCTGACCTACCTGTGTTACTTAGTCTTCAATACCTTTGCTCAGTCCTTGAATACCCCTCCGCCCAGCTATTTTGGTTTTCCCTCAACCTCATGAAGAACAGCTCTCCGAGGGCAAGTGCAAGTGAACCCCACTGTAAACAACACTACAGGAACCGAAAAGATAAAACATACTCACAAACTGGAGTCCGAACCTCTCATTTCCATCCTAGAAACCAACTTCGTCTCAGAATCGGACTTCGATGTCGACGAAGAAGACACAAAAGTCAAGAAAATCAGAACTGCGCGACTGAAAGAAAAAGATAGGGTGTTAATTGGTCTTCTGGGTACAGTCGTTTTGCAAATACTTCCTACTATCTTGGATATCTTTGTTGCGGCTTGCTATGTCTACTAGAGATTTAACATCATGGCTTCCTTGACTTTGGCGCTTGCTTCGGTGGGATATCTTTCAGCTAGAGGTTGTTATATCTTTTTGGATCTTGCGGTATCAACGCCGTGCGACGAAGTTCGCTCATGAAGCAACTCATTATGTATCAGGTGAGTATATTTCCTCCAGAGGAATTCCTTGTGTCTACTGTCTATGCCTGTAAAGAACTTCAAATATCATCTTTCCAGGCATTACAAGGCGGGCACACAGTTCCGTACTTCAGCATGTTCGCCTACGAATGTCAGCAATTCGAAGAATCCACCGAGAAAACAAACAAAAATGGTATGCTGTGGAGTACGACAGAAGAAGCCTATGAGATGTCTTCGCCAAGTTGTTGGTAGGTACCTACCGCATTCTTCGGCGTTGCCCATCCATTGTTACACGCTCTATCCTGCCTAAAAGCAACTGCAAGAGATTTTTCTTCTTCATCCTGTACTGGGATAGTTTGATGGATACTTCCTATTCACGTCTCTTTCCCCAATACCGTATCCCCCTCCTTATTCTTCCTCGTATCCTCTTCGTCGTATAAATTACAAACTGACTGTCCATCGCACAGACAGCCTGTTGAAAATGAATTTCTCTGAGCAACTCTGAGTGTTGGGGAGGAAAGGTGCCTCAAACCATATAACAAGAAGGTAGCTTGGAGGCTGGAGCGAGCCACCGGGGGATTCCTAGGTTAGGAAATAACAGATTAATCAAATATTGAGATATTACATATCTAAAAGATGAAAACTAGCGAAAGAGTAAAATTGGAAAGTCTTTATTAGATAGAATATACGTCTGGCGTCGTGTTGTTGTGTTTCTCGCAAGTATTAGGCCCTTTTATATATGCGAAGGACTGGTGCAGCCATGTGACAAAAGAAACCTAAAGGATGTCCCCGCCCACAATATGACTCAGTTAAGTAGAGTCCGTTCTGAAAAATACTGAGTGGAGTAGAGTACATAGAGCAACGACGTCGTATTGATTGTAATTTGAGCTTAGTGTCCAGGTCCAGGTCCAGGTCTAGCTCGGCCCGGCCCGCCCCCGTTTCGCCTGGGCACTTCATATCACCCATTCAGCCTTACCTTAGTAAGCACTGGTTCTCTTTGTTCTCCCTGTTGGTTTTCTGCAATCGAAGTTGCGCCCCTGCTCTATTCTTTCGACACGCTTCTTCGAAGTACCTCTCCTCATCCAAACAAGATGACGAGCCCTCTACCACCACCTGGTCCAGACCTCTCAAATTCCCTGCCCACAGATCCGACCCTGGCGCCAACCACCGCGATTACTACACACAATGCAAGCAGTAGGGGCGCAAACAAAGCTCCAAGTGTCATCCCTCTCGACGATGCTCTCAAGTGGCGCTGGGGAAGGCCTGGCATTGAGCTACTGGCTACCAACAATCCACATGCATTCTTGCAAGGCACGTTGTATCCATATCCACCACAACGAATCGTCGAGGTGTGTGATGATTTAGTCTTTGCCAAATGCTACAAAGACCACATCTGCAAGCTCATCACGGATTACTTGTTACTCTCCCCGTCGGTTGGACCCTGAATGTCGTCCGGCGCGGGTTCTTGGTTAATGGGCAATACGATGTATCCGTGACTCCTGTTGTCCTAGATCTAGTCGTTGGACGAGAAGTAGAGATCACAGAGAAGATGGCTGGTGATATCGTGGAAGTTTTGGCGGAGTTCGTTTCAAACAATTGGGCTGGAGACGCTTAAGTTACAACCCCCGGCAGCCCCTCCCTGAAATCTAATTGACAATTTTCTCTTCTTTCTCAGGGTTTACGTAGAAGTCTACAGAAAGTACGAGAGTTGCGCTACAGATTCTTCGACTGGGTTTATCGAGCATGAAACAGTCCAAAAACAGTTTCCAGGAGCAAGAATCAATCGAGTGGATAGTGCTTCAAATGCTCCGCAAGACATCACCCCGGAACTCAGACCTAAATGGTGGAAAAGAATGTACTATCGTATCACCAAGACCAAGACGAAGCCTACCGACAAGATCCTACTAAATCTTTGAGAGACGGCTCACTACCAATGTGAGGGGGCACTGACCGGATATCGAAAAACGTCAAGGCTGAGCTGCCCCAAGAAGTGCCAAAATCACTCCGTCTTGAAAAACGACTTCGATATGATAGTGGTATTCTCGATTGGAGGAAGGGGAATGGAAGTCTCGTTTTTTTGTCTTTTCCTCGAGGCTCGTCATAAAGATCATTAAAAAAAAAGGTTAATTTTATGGCTGACACCTATGAAAATTCAATTTAACTTCCTCAATCACATCCCGTTTCTTGCCCCCCTCTCTCTATGACTAAGATGAAAGATATTTTTGGGGGGTTACGTTAGATGGTGAGCAGCTAGTTTGCTCATATTTATTCGCTAGTCATCTTCGTATTCGAGACGTTTTTTCTTCTTCTTACCCCTAGAACCTCGTTTCCCTCTCTCATCCCATCTAAACACACACTCATCCCCAAATCCCCAACTGACTCAAAACCTATATGCCATCCTAGCCTCTCTTTAGCATTAATATCAATTTTTCATCCAATCTTAATTTTAGAGCTAAAGCTACTACGTTAGGCACTTGGGGGCTTTGCTGTGGGGGCTCAGTATTTCCCCTTCCCTCCCACACTGCATTATGGTATCTTAGCGTTTTTCAAAATGGCAATGCAATGCAGTCAGTGTCGGTGTGTTCAATGTAATGAAACCTTACGATACTCTTTCTTTCTCTGAATTTCCGGGTTACTGTATTTGTATTTATCAGGTGCAGTTGAGATTAAGAGTTAACAATAAGATATGATAGAAAAATGAAATGATAAGTAGCTATACCATAGATATACACCGAGTCCTCAATTCAACCCAACCCAACTCAATACTTGATCTGAATAAGTTTTACTTTAAGCCCCCTCCCCCTGGCGAGAAAAGACCCACAACGACATTCAACACACAAGGCTGAAATCCATCATCATCGTCATAATCGGGGAGAGTATTATACTAGGCATGTCAACCACGCCCTCCGATTCAAGCTCCAAATACTACTTACCCCTCACTCACTCCC
>JAFJYG010000796.1:0-24582 GCA_017366145.1 Cadophora sp. M221
ACCTCCCATTAAGTAACTTCCCAATAGACTTAGAGTCTAGTAGAGTTATTTTTGTCTATGCCATAATAGTTGGCTGGTTGGTTCATGGGGATAGTGTATTCCTCGTACATGGTACCCTCTTCTCTCTTCTCTCGAAACAAGTCATTGATGCCTCGCACTCGGTACTCTCTTCCCTTCTTTACTCGCACCCGGTATACGCACTTCACATTCCCTTCACTTCACTTCTTCACTTCACTTCTTCACTTCACACGTACACATACGGAAACTACGTCTCAAAACACCACATCGAAAAACGGAACTCAGGAGGAAGAACGAGATCGGACGCCGCACCTTTGGGACAGTACGTACGTATACTTTGAAGGGATAATACTCTGACGGGGGTAGTACCTGATATGGGATAGGTCGGGAGGGTAGAGAAGGTTACTTGAAATTACGTTGAAGGAAAAGCAAGAAGATCAAAGGCCAAAGGCATCAAGTCGGGTGGAAGTGAAGTTTTGAAGAAAGAAGAAGACTCGTAGGGTTGTAGAGAGCTTTCTCTTGGGTCAAATAAAGGGTGCTAGCGTGTATTAGCTGAATAATTAAGGATTCTGACTTCTATTCAAGAAAAGCTCTTCTGTACTATACCTCATAATCGAGGCACTACTAGTTCGCTACCTCTCCCCCAGCCTTACCTCCTACAGTACCAAGTACCAGATCATCCGGCACCCAACTACCGCAGGAACCTTTCTGAGACTCACGGCAAGTAAGTCCCACCAGGAATAATAGCGCAGACTGTTTTCAGTGGACAAGTTTTGAATCTACAACAGCCTTGCATGAACGCCCAAATTTTATGTTAGCGCTGCGCGCCCATGGATAAACAACCCCATAAATTAGACCTCGCCCTCCTCGTCCCCAGAATCAAGAAATCGGTTTTCGTCTAAGAAACGAAGCTTAAAGCTAGCATCTCCATATATATATATATACACTATGCCTTTTACATGAAGGACTCGCGCCGCCCCAAGAACCCACGCCTTCAATGTTTATATTTACTTTTGCTCTGCCCTCATCCTCAGCCTCGCTCAAGCACTCAATTTCGACAACTCAGCCGTAACAATCAACTCACGTCCCCTCCTACCAACTCCAAAAAGTCTGCGCGCAAGGCTGCTTCCTAAACGCCGGCGGGTACGGCTTCCTCCCCACATACTTAAGATGCCCCGGGCCGTTACTCAACGGGTGCTACTGTCACGCCGACTGATACTCATCGGCAACATATTTCCTCTCGAGTTGCATGACGACAGAATCCTGCGACAGTCCTACAGCCGTATCGTCCGCTATTGGCGTGTATGCGGAATACTGCTCTTCAGTAGCTTCTGAGAATGCAGGTATCGCGCAGGTAGATGCTACGACTACTACTGCTCCTGGCTCGGGGAGCGGCGGAGGGGTGGCGACAACGGTACTGGTTACGACGGCGACGGTGACGGGAGTGGCTCGAAGCGGCTCCAGTGAGTCTGCTCCCTCTACTCGCATTCCTCTCTTGCTCACCGCAACGATTCTCATCTCCTGGTTTCTGAGGTAGTCACGCAATTCGCATCAATATCTCCGATGACGACGTCCACGCAAACTATCCGTTCCTTCACTACGGTATATGTACCTGGCGCTCCCACGGGAACTTCTTCGAATACGAAAACGGGAGGTGGTGGACTCTCTACTTCTGATAAGATCGCGCTGGGGGTGGGTATTGGATTTGGGATTTCTACTTTGGTTGTTGGGATTCTTGGGGCGAGAAGGATCTGGGGTGTATGATGTAAGAGCTTGGAGGAACGTGAATTGAATTGAAATGAATTGAAATCCAGAATTGGGGGTTTTTTGGTGATAAAGTAAAGTAAAGTTGAGAGGTAGTTGTACTCATTTCTGTGTTTCCGTTTGTTTTGTTTTGTTGGAGAGTTACTGCTTTCGCTTAAATACGGTAACTTTAATAGTGCGGCAGTGTTGCGCAGCGATCATGGGATTGATTGCCGACAGAGAAATTGTTTAGTTGGCCCGGGATTATCTGGGGATGAATTCGTGGATCGGTCGTGATTCTATTACTGTCTTTGTTTGAGAGAAAGGGGCTGTTACATAAATCCCGCACTTCGGTTCTGATGCAATCATAGCGAGGCATAATTAATTTGACGGTTTCAAGCCTACGATTATATATCCAACTCTCAGCTCCTCTCTTCCAGAGGATACCGCTCAATTGAGTCAATATTTGAACACTTCTTCCACACTTCCTTTGAGCGTAGATCTTTCAACCCCTTGAACACCTGCTCCACTTCTGCACGGCATATTCCTTACCATTATAAAAGGTGTTCCTAGATCCTAGATTTCACCAGCTGCACAAACTCCCAGGACACGTCAACTCAGTCACCCACCCAGCAAAACATCCTTCCCCTCCCCAACACACTTAAGACTATACTCCAGATCCCCCCTAACACCCTCCACCAAATCACTCTCAACCACAGCCTCCATCCACGTAATCGCAATCATCAATGGCCCTCCCACAACACTAGCGACATTAAAATACACAGCCGCACCCGTCACGCTCGCCGACTGCGAAAAGACATCTCTCTCAATCCACCACTTCCCTCCCTCACTTTCCCCTTGACCCCCACCATCCACCCTCCCCACATTAGAAACCTCATACGTAGTCGAGCGCCGCTTCCCTAACATCCCCATGAACATCTTCCGCAAATCCGAGATATAAGGTATCATGCCCATCAGATTATCATTCGGTAATCCAGCTAGTTCATCTAACATATCCGTGCGAAAACTCCTTGCTGTCTCCCAGATTCGAGATATCGTCTCGGACGGATCCTTCGATGCCGCCCGTATGTCGGAGATTGTAGTAGTGGGATATCTGGTCTTGAGAGACCCAACATGAACACCCATCTCATCCGTGTTCGACATCCCCGTAAGATGGCGCATGGAATACGGCGTTGCGGACACGAAAGTCCCCGCCGACGGAACCCTCTTCGCAAGACTCGCGATGATCAACCCGTGCAGGAGACCCGTCACTGTAGCGCCCTCCTCCTTACAAGCGGCCAATATCCCCGAGACGACATCCGGAGATATCTCAACGAGGGTGACGTTCGTCTTGTACTCCCTAATCAGATCATCTCCCGAACAACTAGCGCCTGTCCATGGTTTGGTGGGAGATGCGAAGAGGGAGAGGGAGAGCCAGGTGGGCTTCACGCTCTCCCAGAGAGTCTTCAGGAAGAATATCCAGCTTATCTTGAAAATGACTGCTTTTTCAAGGGGGAGTGCAAGGGTGATTGAGGTAGGGATTTGTAGGATATGATTCTCCACCAAGGAAGTGCCGATGGGGTTGGGGTTGTTAAGCGCCTCCAGCATCGACCGGTGAAAGACAACGCCACTAAGCCCATCCGCAAGCGCATGATGGAAAGCGAAAATTACATCGAAGAAAACCACATCTCTCGTCTGGGGGGATTTGCTCTCCCTCGTATAGGTTGGCACGGTGGTGATGATGATGATTTTCCAAGGCGGTTGCGAATCGAGATCTCGCCAGGATTCACCGTGTTGGAACTCCAACGCTTCAACGAGGGCTTCATCTTCCGAGTGCGCTGGCTGAGGGAGGTGGTACTCGTATCTGATGCGGTTTGACAGATCGATTGAATCTAGACGGATGAAAGACGGGTCGTTCGTATCCTCGTTGATGATCCCACAACAGAGAGCCGGGTGTTTGAGAACCACTTGGGCGACGGCCGTCTCGATTATTGAGTCTAGGAGCTCGGGTGGCAAGGTGGAGGAGGTTCTGTAGCGGGCTGTGTTTGCGACGCTGAAGTAGTATCCGAGGTTGTGTGGGATTGTTGAGAACTTCTCACTAGACATTTTTTAGTTTTTTTAAAGTATAGGGAGAGTTTTTTTTTGGCGGTGGGATTTGACTATACTCACAGATTCCCCACGGTTCTCAATATGTTCTTCTCACATTGTGCCATATTGAAGATATCGTAATGGACGATGTACTGTACTTCCAAAGGAAGTTTTCTACTCCACAACGATGAAGAGACGAGGACGGAAACAAGCGAAACTGACTAACTCTCAACGAATGACGACAACAACAGAAATCAGCCTCCATAGAGCGCGAGTGAGCTTCCTTCTCCGACCATTCCATAAAATTCCCAACAGGAGAAGGAAGCCTAGAAGACATTCGAACTCGTTCGTGAGGGTGGAGCCCCATCCATATCATGCCAACCAATCACCTCAACATCCGACGTCCGATTCCGTTCAACGTTTCTCCGCATTCCCGTCTATCTTTATTTATTTATTTACTCCTTTTGGAAAAACAAAAGAAATCCAGTCTAAACATTGATCTTAAACGTCTGTTTACTGACCACAACAATATGTTTGGATTATTTATTTTCAACCATTAAATGTCTTGTTAGCAAGAACGTGATGAAAATCATCTGTATCAACACCGTCTCATAACACATCCACAAACAAAAGACTTTAACAATCTCTGTCGTATCTTCCTAAGGGCTTATTTACCGCCACTTCTTCTAAATGTAAAGATTTTTGATGACAGTATTCTCACCCTACTCCCATTTCCCAAATATGTGAACTTTCTCCGAATCAGCACACTACTTGTCTCGAAACCCCAAGTCTCATACTTCGTATATCAATGCCTCTTTGTATATTGCGTGAAGAGATTGTGTAGGTGACCGCGGATGCTCTGTCACCGATTCAAGTCGTCATGTTTATTTTTCTGATTTGTAAATTATTGAGATTGCTCCTTATCAGGGGTGCATGTAGATTGTAGCATATTGATCAAACTAGCAAACAGCATTATGCCCTCGGATTCCACTCGCTATCAACACTTTTCAACAACTCCTTACTCAAAACATCCGCCAGACTAACGAGCTTGAAGCTCGCTTCTTCAGCAGTCCCTCCACCAGCCAACTCATTCGCATCATCATGGACAACAATTAAGCCTGCAGGGAACATCTCATTCAATCTATTCCCCACCGCAGCAATCCCATCCGTGTTTGTGACGTGGTCAAATTTCCCATCTTTGGAGTTGGTAATCGTGAATGTCTGGACGAATTTATGTGGGGGAGCACGTTCGTAGACATTGTAGCCCGATACGCCCTGGCAGCTGACCATGAGGAAGCCTTTTGAGGGGGTCTTGCCAGGGATGAGAGTCACGCCTTCGACATCCGAGTAAAGATCGCCAGATTTGTGGTCGGGATAGGTGGCTACGGATGCGACTTTGTATCCAACTGGAGTGGATTCTGTGGGTTCGGCGTCGTAGCGCCAGAGACCTTCTGGTTCTTCGCCGACGAAGATGAAGCTGTTTGCTTCATCTGTCACGCAGCCTTCAACTTGGCCACCTGAACCGGCGGGGAACTGTCTAACGAGCGTTGTGGAGAGAGTGCCACTTACGTCAGACGTCAAAGAGTACTGGAGGTATTCTGCAGTCTTGCTGTTGATGAATAGATATTGAATGCCAGTTTTTGGTGAGCGGTATGAGCAGGATCCGTAGACATCATAATCCGCAATCTAACATATGTCAGTAAATTTCGATCCAGGATTTGAAGGTCGAGTATGTGAATCCAGAGAGTTGATGAAGGTTGTATGCTTACCACAGGCTGAATCCCACCTGGGATATTGGAAAGAGTGCCATGGGAGCTCATCTCAAACAGACAAAGTGTGTTATCCTCCCTGCAAGCCGCAAACGCAAGATCTACGGTTCTACCACTCCCAAGCGTGAAGTTGTAGATCATGTCAACATTGTTTGGTTCACCCGCTGGGAGAGTCTGAAGGAGTGTACCACTAAGATCAAACACCCCAAGCCCAGCACCTTGCTCAGACTTAGTCGTTGTGACAATACGGGATTTTTCGGGCGATATTGGCGAAATCCAAATTGCAGGATCGTCTCCGTCGCCTCCATTGGCATCGGTCTCCAATTTTGGTTCGACGAGAAGGAACGAGCAGTGCAATCCACCCCATCCAGCCTCGCATTTGCACTCATTCGCTCCAACACACTCTCCATGTCCCGAACAATTCTCAGTGCATGTGAGAGATTTGCACGAACTCCCTGCAAACCCTGCAAAGCAAGAGCAAGTTGTTCCAGATCGCTTCTTTTCGCAAAAACCACTCGAATTGCACTCATTGCAGATTGTCTCCGCACAGTCTTTGCATGCGGTCTTTGGATCGTAGGCTGTGTTTGCTTCTATCTTTAGGGATTTCAAGGCAGACTCGAGCGAGCTCACGCCGAATGCTTTTCCATCTTCGTCTTCAATCGCGTATGTCAAAGCACCAGCGGGGTAATCGGCAGTCTTTGCCTGCAATACACCTAGGCCTTGGGTTTCGATATCTTCGGCACCTGACAATTGCATGGTACCGACGAGACGGAATCTTCCTGTGTAGACGGCGACGAGATCTTTCTCTGCAACGAAGAGGTAGTCAGATGACTTCCCGGTATAAACAACAAGTCCAGTCACATCGTCAGCCGCTTCGAAGAACGTCGTGATAGTTGGAGCGATGACAGATTCTTCGGTCTTGAATCCGTACACAGTCTTACTATCATCGCCACTGAAGTACACTCGGCCGTTGTACGAAGAAACAGCGCAAGACGAGGCTTCAACGGGCAAGTTGAAGGTTTGGATCTGGGTGTAACAGTCAGGACCGGCCTTAGAGGAGTAGCTTGGAAGCTCACCTCAACTATCTCGAAACCTTTGTCTGCTCTGATCAAGTATTGGGCCACCTGCTTCTTACCAAAGAGGTAAAAGTACTGAGATCCGCTTCTAGGACTCTTCCACGTGCACAAAGCAGACCAATCTCCAATTGCGGTCTTCGCAGCCTCCTGGATTTCTTGGAATCCGTTGGCATCAAAGACTTGAAGGATGTTATTCGGCTGTGAGATGGTGATGATCAAATCTTTCTCGCCGACACCGTAGACTGTTGTCACGAGTTTCGATCGACCAGTGGCTTTTGAAGAGATGTCTTTCAGCGGCGTCGAGCTATCGAGGGACCAGATATGGAAACCTCCGGTTGCTGCTGAGCCGTCATTTCCAAGAAGGAGTGGGTTTGACGAGGAGTGGTAGACAGCGGAATTGTCCGAATCAACTTCAGGTGTTTTTGCTGAAACTGGGAGGTCGATCAACTTGTCAGTTGCAGCAGAGCCAGGTACAACAGTCTGCAACACCCCCCATGCAAAGACCAAGTCTCGGAGAACTGATGTATGCTTCATCTTGATGTTGACGGTACAACACAGTGAATCAGCCGGCCGGTGGCCAAACTCCCAGAGGTCTCACCCATCTTCATATACTTTATGAGTGTCCGTCCCCGCCCGATTATCGGAAGATTTCCATCTCACGAATTTTATTAAAGAAGCTGCAGTGATCAACTCCAGGATCTTGTGAAATCGTGGTACAGAGTGGGAAAATCATTGGAGGAGAGATTAGAGGGGTTGCGGAGGACCTGCTGTTCCTGTAGGCGCCAAGGGGCTATCCGAAGCCTACCACCTTGGCGCATTTTAGCACCCCACGTGCTGCTTCAGTGCTTGTGAAGCCTGGAAAGCTTGGGTGACTCGCTAAAGGTTTAGCGACGATAAACAAAGCAAGAGACTGAGACAGTCCAACGCCCTCAGAATAGCGAAAGATACAAGAAGACAAGGCAGGGAAAACTTTGTTCTTCAGAAGAGGGTTTCTTTGGAAAGTCAGGTTTGGATTAACTGCTGTACGCTACGACCACTCTGCACTCTATCCCCTAGCACTGGTCCCATTTTTAAGACCTGCGAGAGCTGTCTACAAAATGGAATGCAATACCAAGAGAATCCCATGTACCTGGCAGCTCACTCGCCTTTACAATAGCTCCCAGAAAAGGCAGAGCATTTGTCGAGCTACGCAACCGTCAGAGATTTAGCACCGCTCCGCAAAAACGCAAATGTTGAAGTTCTCAGTATCCCAAGCCTGTCCTCCCGTTCCGCTGCTCGAGAGGAGCTTGTAATATTGGCACTTGTCGAGAATGGCGGATGCGTAGGTGGCAATATCTCCACATCCATGGCTCAACAAATAATCATTCTGTATGTTGGTTAGTAAACTGACAAAACAAATATCCCTAGTGATGAACTTACGTTGTTGCACCTAGTTGATTGAGAAGTTAGCGGATGTCAAATTGAGGTGAGAATGAGAAGAAGCTCTGGGGTCTTATTTTGGTCTGCAGGTGGAGATGAATAAGAGAAGCTGGTGAGTGAGATTCAAGCTTGACATACAGGTGAATGCCGGAGTTATAGGAGCAGCTAATTCTGACGCAGCTGTAAGGACCAACAAAACACTGTGCTTTGACATGATTGAGGTAGTCGATTCCACTGCTGATGGCCCAAATTTTCGCAGGATTCCAGTTCTGGCCTTGGACTGGGATGCAGTTGACGTCCGAGTGGGCTCGCTGAAGTGAAGTCAGCTTTGTACATCATCAAATATTAGATGTTGAATGACTCACCTTGCCGATATTGGCATTGTCAGCTACACCAGCGGTGTTAGTGTTCGAGAAGTCGACGTGAGGATGCTCGATGGAGAGCTGGGAGAAGATTTGCTCGACTGTGCCGGTGTGATTGATGACGATGCTGTCTCCAAAGGTACCGATCATTCGAAGTTCAGAGGCAGAGTAGCCTGGGGGAAGACTGGCAAGTTGGGCGAGTTGGTGTTCTTCCGAGGGGGCAGCGAGCACGATATCGGTGGCCAGGAGAACAAATGCAGCTGTAAGCAGTGCAGCTTGATAGATTGAGGCGATGATCTTCATTGTTGCGGGGTTTGGAGAAATTCTAAATATTGTAAGTGGTGCCGAGAAAGAAAAAATATGTTGCCGTGCGTCGCAAAAGAGGGGAGGAAAGGGAAAGAAATGGAAGTGGCCCGGCTTTGTCGTAGGAAGATGAGGGTCGATGTGAATTCGGGAAGGGATTCACTTCGAAGTGCCACTTAACTGCTCCGACCTCATGTATTCACAATCCCAAAGTCAAAAGAACCCTTATTGACAAGATATAAGCTTACTCCGGTGAATGGAATTTGTTTCTGTATCCTGTATTATCAAAACAGGATGGTTCAGTTCAGATGGGTTGCCATCATCTCAGCCACTTTCGTATTTCTGCTTCTTGCTGGTGGAGGGCTGACGGTTTTTATACGGGCAGCTTGCTGCAGCTGTTCCTCGTTGTTTTAATACTACGTGGTCTGCTGCTTTAAATGTCAACAACCAAGATCAGAAGAGCCATATGACCGCGCAGTGTAATGTGCAAGACGGTGATTTAAAATTTCGACCCCCAAGTGTATAGATTTGCCCTGGTATCCTATGATATGACAATCCCCAGAACGCCGGTGCTATGCCTCACTCCAAACACCAAAAATCATGCCTTCGATACCAGATGGGCAACAGTCTACCACCCGTCCCCCCATCCGTCCTCTTCCCCAGTCTCTTTAGGCGCAGTGTCAATCTTCTTCGCCGCTACTGGCTTCGGTTTTGCAGCAGGAAGAGTCTTTTTCGCCCCAGAACCGATACTTCCAGTCGTGGCAACTCTACTCGCAGCGGCCGGTCTCCCATTCACAGGTTTACCCAACCCCTTGGGCAGTGGCTTCGCACTAGGCTTCTTCCCCGATTGAGCTGCTAACCAGCCTGCGAAATCAGGTTCCCCGTCATCATCGAAAGGTTTCGCTGCTGTTTGAGGTTTAGGTGCTTCTGAGGGTGCATCAAAGAATGAGTCTTCGCCCATATTTCCCCATGCGTCATCGGCATCATTGTCCTCATCTACGGCGGTCGAATCTTGGAAGTAGTCATTTGCATTGGAGGATGTTGATGTTCGTGCCGAGGTTGCGGGTGGAGAGGCCACTGCTTGTCGGTGGAGAGCTGATGCCGATGCTGTTCCTGGTAGTTTTCGTGGTTCAGATGTTGGTGCTGACGCAGGTCGCGATGGATTTGCTGCCCCATTTGATGCTGATGATGTGATCTCACCAGCGGCAGCCGAAACCTTGTTAGTAAATGAAGAGATGGCCCAGCCTGTCCACGAAGCGGCCTCACTTGGTTGCGGAGTGCTCATGCGCGGAGTAGGCGTAGCTGATGTCTCTGTTGCTGGAGGTGGTAGAACCGTATCTGGCATTGTCGAGGCAAATTTCCGCACGCGCTGCATATAGATGTCCATGGTCTTGACCGCCTGGTCTCGAACAAGCTTTTCCTTGTCAATTAGAGCAGGGCATAGGGCGGGTAAAATACGACCAGCACAATCGTCCTCGGTAAAGGAATCTGATGTAACAGCAAGGGCCATTAACGCTGCATTTCGAGCATGGACGAATGGATCACGGAGGGATCGTGTGAAGGCTGCGATCAGTACTTTGGCTCTGTTGCCAACGCCTAGGTTCTTGGCGATCTTGCCTAGACAAATTGTTGTGTTGGTGCGGATCCCAGGCTGTTCATCGTTTGATGTTTTGGCAAGGTATTTCAGTAACTCGCCGTTGATCGTTCTGTCAGACAATTTCCCAATGATAGTTAGGACAGCCTTAACAGTCTGCTCTCTCACAACGGGGGCGACATCTGTGAATCCAGTGACCTGTTGATTATAAGCTTTCAGGCCTCGATTAAAATATATTGAGACATACCATCTGGGGGAATATCTTATCATTGACAACCTTCTGGGGTAAGCGGTCGATCATTATAGGAAGGTTATCCAATAATGAGACTCGTATAGCTCGATCCGGACTGCTGAAAAGTCGTACAACAGCAGGCGTAACCTTGGATTCAAATTCGTCGTCTGTGAGTTTCTTGCTGATTTTCATCACGACGCCAAACACCTTGGGTCCACCTCCACCAAATTCAACAGATTTCAAGAGCTCTGGAAGAATCTTCATTTTGAAGTAGTCTTCAGGGAAGTCATCTGATAACTCGTCGAGATCACTACATAGTCAGACTTTTGCTCAATGCATTGACTCTGAGAACTTACTTCAAAAATTCTTCACGTTCTTCCTCGCTCTTCATTCCTAGATTGTCCACGCCTTCGGTAAGTTTGATTAAAGGTGTGTTGAAAAAGCCTCCATTCCGTCGTCCTTGCTCCAGGAAAGCTCCTACACTAACTCTTGCCTTTGGATTGCTGTTTACCACCCTTCTGTAAGTCGAATGCATAGTCGGAGGGATGTTCTTTGTCTGTCCGACTTGGTCTCCTCCCATAAAATCCCCATTGAAGACCTCGAATATTAATGTTCCAAAATTGTAAGCGTCCACAGCAGGCAATGGGTTCTTCTTGATCGTCTCCCATCCAGATTTTGCCAGCTCGGGAGGTGTATATCGTCCAGAGTCTGGGACTAGGCTGCCATAATTCTAGAACCCATTAGCTAACAGATTCTTTGCAGAGACTATACAGACCCCATACATATATTATTGCTTCGTCATCTTTCATGCTGCTCAAGACTTCAAAGCCTCCAACCCTCCATTCTCCACTTTCACTTGTGTATATTGATCCGACTCGAAGGGCGCCGTGAACCGAAGAAGCTTCGTCATTTATGAATTTGACAGTTTGCTGGAATATATATTAGTCAGGAATTCTCCATGCACAAGGTAGAGGTCGAGTATACTGCAACTCCAAATAGACCCCATTTCAGCGTTTCTGTACTCATGCTCTTGCGCTTGATATGCCACCGCAAAGGGACCAGTCTTTCTGTCGCAATGTATATGTATGTCTCTGTCTATTGCATCATCAGCCGTGCACTCCAAGCCTAAGCCCTTCCATATTCGTACCTCCACCGTGTCCAGCACTTTTATTACACCTGGATGTCGTAATGTTCGTAGCTTCCGAACAGCGTTTTTTGCCATTGGCAGACGGGACTTGTTCGCAGTAATATCGAAGGAGAATATACTACAGGGCGAGCCATCTTCCTGCAAGAATTATCAGCCTCTGTATCCAACGCTGAGGTGGGGAGTTCGCACGCGCTTGATTCCATTGTAGAGGGTCCAAATGCTGGTATCGACATCGACTTGATCACCAAAAGTGTAGGGGAAAGGGGGGCCTTTTGATATGGCTGAGGCCACAGCAGACTTGAAGAATTCCATGGCGGTAGGCGAGAAAGAGGAAAGGAAATCTAGATCATCGAAGGTCGTATTGCTGCCGGACAGTGAGGTGTGGTGTTGCAAGGCTGATGCTATCTGGCTTCGGCCACCGTAACTGATCTGAATGTGGGTTGCCGGCACGTGATGGTGGCGTAGCGCGTCCTCTGTGCAGCCGCCCTGAGATCCTTTCCTTTATCCATCGTCGCGGCTAACATTCTATCCCCATTTCACATTTCGTCTGTTTGTTTATATCGGCACTGCTGGCCGAAGGAGAAGCGTGGAGGGCCGTTTCAGTCTTTTCCAGTTACATTCCTCACCGGGATTGTGGTCATCCAATCCCTTGGTCTCACCCAGCGCTGATTTGAACGCCCTTGCTGGCTTCCCTGCGTACTCTCTACGAGACAGTCGACACCTAAGACCCGGCGCGTTTCGATTTATCGAGATGCTAGCGATGCCAGTGAGGTACTAATCCAATCCTCACTCGCTCGCTAACTCTCGGTCGACCCCTTGATTCAACATTAACCCAAAATGGCCTCATCACCTCCACCTGTCAGCCTCACCTCCAAAAGACTTGAATCTCTGCCCTCCAAAGTAAGTCAATCTCTTTTGTTCTTTTTGTACTGCGTTTATGATGAACACCTGGTAAAAGGTCCGACTGCTTCAAAGCTTGTTCTGGTTTTGGTCGTGTTCGTGCCGCGCTTTCGATGACCAGGACGCTCGCTTCTTGCCCCATTGGGTTTTACATGACGGTCCATCAATATTGGCAAGACTTCTCTCGCACAAGCAAAGTGAGAGGAGTGACATTGTAGGATATATTCATGTCTTCAGACACTACCACTATCAGGAGTTGTGCCTCTTCATTCGCAAGGAAGTGCAACCAAAGGCTGTGGTGGAGAGCGGTTCAGACGAAAGTCGTCGTTGTGAGCTTGATTCTGCTCGAAACTAGAAGAGCCGTTGACTACGAGGTCCGGATTAGATGCGAAGCCGCCCAAGCTGCAGGTTGATGACTAAAACAAACTGAAAAGACCTGAGACGCATTCTTCTTACATTGATACTACGAAATCTTTACATGGCTGCATGCTAATTATAAGTATTAGAAAACGACTTTTGGAATTGACCACGCTGACGATGCGAGTTCCTTCACCTCGATGTCGTCAAACTCAAATGCGACCGTCTGCAGAATATGCGGAAATCCCGAAAGCCTGATGGCCACTCTCGTCAAATGTTGCAAATGCAGCAGCAGATACCATGAGGCTTGTCCCACTCCAAGGATAGCCGATCGCAAGTAATGGCCCATGGAGCTCTCTGCAACGTCTATTAGCTAACACATTTTCCAAGAGCGGAGTATACTTGTGGCAGATGCTTGGACAAGGCAAAGGGGAAAAGCACTGCGGTAGCGCCAACCATTGTGACAAACCGGATTGGGGTTTCAAATGGGAAGAAAGGAATTCATGAGCTCCAGAACGCAGCGGAACACCAAAATGCGATAGAAATTGAGCCGTCAATGCGACGACAGGAAGCAATGACAACTCTCGGCACGAATTCAATCAAACTGTGCGAGACCGAAGAGTGTGGGAAGATAGCTAAACCGCCGAAAGGGCCTAACACAAGGTACCTATGTTTTATGTGCGAACTTGTAGAGCGGAACAAGAACGCACGCCATTTACCAAAACCAGCACCTGCGACAGCTCCCAGGCCGTCCATCAAAAAGACAAAGTTATATCACGTGCGACCAGATGATCGGCCCCTGGTCACCAAAAAGAGAAAGCGTTCCTCGACTGGGCTTACTACAAGTGCTACTAAACCCGAGATCTCTCGAGCCTCAGCTGTACTGAAAGCCAACGCAAACTCCAGCAGCGGTGTTATGGCAGCGCCTCCTTTGCGAGTTCCTGCTCAAAATCAGTCGAAGAAGCAGATATCAGAGGCAACAATGGTCCCAAATGCGACTCACAAGCAACCTGTGGGAGCTACAGGCAATGGGGAGTCTTCGAGATTGTCGAGTCTTGTCCCAGGTACCAACTCACCACGGTAAGATCCCTCTCTTTTCACCTATCGAGTCAATCTAATCATCGTGAAGCGACTTCCAAAATACACCAGTGATAGACTCTCTTGAGTATGAACCTCCAACTTACCAAGCAGACGGTATCTCCAGCAACATTCGCAAAAATTCACTGGCCAGAGACGATATTCCAGCGGTTGGCGAAGCCCCGGAGCTCGCAGACACTGCACTGAACGTAACCAGGGCTCAAAGCAAGGAGCATGTATTGCTGGATGGAGATTTGACCAAGCCGCGATGGCAAACACCCAGAGATATTGAATTGCTGGCATCGCAGAGAATTTCCAATCCTAAGCCACATTCAAGACCAGAAATTCCATATCCAGAAATGCCTAGTCAAGAATCACAGTTGGACGAGGTCGAAAACGAGGAGATAATGGATGCGGTTGACTTTGACATGCTCGCTCTGCAAAGGACTTTTCCGTTAGGATCCCATACTCCCCGACCACCATCTCCGATGTCTGATACTTTCTCCTATATCACACCGTCACCCAAGTTTCCCGCCCTCAAAGCTGTCACAAAGCCCGCCAGTCTTTTGACCCAATCCGCTATAGACGATGAGTCAGAACAGCTTTCTGGATCTGCCGTTGATCCGGATGCTTCACTGGAGGACAAAAACGACGAGTACGACGAGAGTATTCTAGACTCATTCCTATCGAAACAATCGCAGCGAGATCCATTCTATATGCCCAGTCCAAAGGAGTTGTCGGAAACACAGATATGGGGTGCGGTAGATCCTCGAACTGTCTGGCCGAAACGGTTGAACGCTGCTCAGAAGGAAGAAAAGATGATTGAGATCCAGGCCAGGGGTGGACGAAAGGCCAACTTTGGCAAGTTATTGCACCCGCAGCTCGTCAGGGAAAGATTGGAGAGGGGTTGGGATATCCATCAATCGAGAGAGAAGAGGGACGATGACGAGACGAAGGAGATGATCCAAAAGCTTGAGGAGCTGTTTGGTGTTCCGGAGGGAATCCTGGGCAATTGTGTGCCGAAGACTGTTGGAGGGAGGCTGGTGATGCAGGAGAGAGAGCGAGAACCTGAACCTCGTCCGCCTGGGAGGCAGAAAAAGGAGGTTCCGTTGGGGGTATACCCAGTGATTGGTGGCCAATGAGAGGGGTGAAGGGTGGCGTTCTGGTGGTATGGAACAGGTTGGGACTACCCACACTATGATTTTTGTCGGGCTTTCAGTTGTCTCTTTTTTGTTTTATTATTGCGGATACCCAACTTCAAGGCGTTGCAATACCATATTATCACGCAATCAACTTTACAATTGCAGCGGCGCTCATTGTATGAGGTTCAGAATCATAGCCTTCTTATTCGGGTCTCCATATCCTTCGCACATACTTTATCAGTTGGTACTTGACGTTCCAAGATTTATAGGCTCATAGTCCAATACATCGATCATCATCCTATTATTCCCACTGCCACACATCGCACCTCGGTCGCCCACAATACTATTTCCCACTTCCTTTCGACCACCTCTCTCCGACATTAATACAGAAGATAGGGGGGGACTTAACAAAAGGGTTCGATTCCATCGCTTACCTAAAACAACAACCCAACCCCACCATGCCCCACCAGCCAGGAAGCAGCGGCACAGCATCCCGTACCTTACGAAGGTTACCTGCACATCAAACACAGATTTCTTTTTTTCACGATATGTCAGCCTGCCTAGCAACCATCTCCTTCCAATCCAAATCAAATGATTCCCCTCTAATACCCCAACCCATTTCATATAATGTTTTTCGCCAATAACATCCTCACTACCTGCAAGCTCACGCTCATAATCCTATGCCTGGAGGTAGCCAGGGTCCAGGCCGCAGCTGTGAGGAGCAACACCAATACATGCAGTCTGGACTTGAGGCCGCAGCCGATCGGGATTGATTTCGGTCCTAATACTATGTACGTATTTATGCATATATAGGAATCCACTTAGACGTACCTAGCTTTAGATCTCGAGACATTTTTTCATCCCCCCCCCCCTTCTCATCTTCTTCCCCACACTAACTATTCCCTCATACCACGTCTTCTCCTCTCGTCCTCTATATCAATACCCAAACCCATTTCCATTTCCATTTTTCATTTAACTTTTTTAAATCAAAAAGTCAAAAATCAAAAGCTAAAACCCAAACCCCCAATAACAGAATATCAACCTACTCCCACACCCCTCAAAACACAAGCCTCCTCACCTTCCTGCACCCCACCACCTCCCCCTCAATCGAGCGCTACAAAGCCGCCCTCTTCAGACTCCGTCTAGAAGACTACGACTCTAACCAAATCGGGGCGCGACTCTGGGGCGCTAACAAAAAGTCCAACTCAAATCTCGCTCACGCGTTTCAAAAAATACGAGATAGCGTAACCGTAATCTTACAGAAACATCTCTTGCCCTATTTCAGCGGTATTGAGGTGAAAGTCAAGGGATGGGGAGAGAGGTATCCCGTGCTACGGGGTGTTGGAGAGAAGGGATTGGGATTAGGATTTAAAATATGGGAAACCCTACTGGTGGCCGTCGGGATGAAGAAAAAACCGTGGTTTGATGAGGATCTCACGCTCGATGGGGTGAAACGGATTTTCGTTGAGGTGTTGAATGAAACGAAGATCGCTGCTTCGGCTTTACCTCAAGACATTAGGGGGGAGAGGAGAGGGGAGGGCAGTGGAGGAGTAGGAGGGGTGAAGATCGAGTTCGCGATCATCTCTGTCCCGGATTTCTTCAATGGGACGCTTTGTCGGCTTGTGCTTGAGGCGGCGGGGGAGGTGGGGATAGGGAGTCTGGAGAGGACGGTTGCGAGGACTGTTGCTGTTGGGGTTGGGGTTGGTGATTCGGGTTCGGGTTCAGATTCGAATTCCGGAGTTGGAGTTGCAGGTGGATATGGGAAGATCGGGGGTGGGAGAGTAAGTGGAATGCAACGCATAACAGCAGGGAAAGCCGAACCAACAAGCAAAGCAAGGAATCTCCTCTCCCTCCCTCACGCCGGGGCAATAAAAAGAGCGGAAAAGATCCTAGTCATCGAACAAGGACTTTTCCACGCTGGGTTACGGACGTACGAGGTGTTTGATGGGAACCTGAGATCGAAATCCCCCTCAAATCCTAGGGGACATTCAAAACCAAAGGGAGAGCAAGGGGAGGTTGATGAGAGCGGTATATTCCAACAGCGCTACCTCCCACTCGATCCATACGCCAGCCAGAATATTGACAATAAGCTCTTCGAGCGCGTGGTGCAGCATGATGGCTTTCTGAGGGAGGTGGTTGGGAGGACTGGAGAGAGGGAGAGGGGGGTATTGAGGGATGAGGTTGTTAGGGGGAGGTTGTTGATTAGAGGTGGTGGGGGGTTGGAGAGGGAGGTTGCTTTTATGGGGCGTGGTGGTGGTGGTGGTGGTGGTGTGAAGGGTGATGAGAAAGTCGGGGAGGGTGAGGGTGAGGGTGAGGGGAAGGAGGAGGATGGAGAGGATGTGGATAAGCATCATGAGGAGTGGCCGTTGAGTCTTGATGGTGTGAGCGCTGTGCTGAAATGGGAGGATGTACAAGCCGTGGAGGATGAGTATGTGAGGAAGCTCGCGGAGGCGGTACATATGTTTCTAGTGACTTTGAGGAGTACGTCTTGTCTTTCCCCCTCCCTCCTTATACATCCCCCATCAACTAAACCCCAACCCTAACTCTAAAACCCTTCCTCACACAGGAATGCGCACATCCAACGACCTCACGCACCACCCCGAGACCATCCACATAGTAGCCATCCAAACCGACCACACAGACGGCCACCTCCTCATCCGCGCTGTCCGACAGGCTCTCGGTCCAGATGTGAAGATCGTAGGTGGGACGTTGGGTTCGGTGACGCTTGCTGCTGAGGGGGCTGCGAAACTGGCGTTGATGAGGTTGCGGAGCTGGGAGGAGGTGTTTAGGGAGGAGAGGATGAGGGAGTTTTTGTGGAGTATGAAGACGGAGATGAAGGATGGGAAGGAGGAGTTGTAAGATGAGAACTAAATCACCAACGGCAAATGGTGCACAGAATGTGGTGAAAAGGTATGAATATTTGAATGCAACTGAAGTCAATGATTCGTAGATACTCCAGATATGATTAACGCCATTCCTCCACTCCATCCATGCCAGGAACGCCACCACCAAACGCCTTCAATACCCAACTATCTAGCCTCTGAATAATCATTCAACGCCACGCAAACCAAGCCCCGATGGTGGCCATTATACTGCCTGATGATCTGCTCACTATGCAGCTCCCACAGTCTCGCGTAGTGATCTGAACAAGCCGTAACCAGATACGCCGAATCTGCACTGAATGCACAATCCCACACCCACCGCTGATGACCCGTTAATGTACTCTCCAGCTTGAACGGCTTGGGATTCTTGGGGTCGGGGGATGCTTGGCCGGCGATGGGGAGCATGGATTCTAGATCTTTTACCTCCCAGATCTTGGCCGTGTGGTCGGCGCTGCAGGTTGCGAGGTGTTTGACGTCTGGTGAGAGGAGAACTCGGGTTATGTAGTTGCTGTGGGCTTGGAAGTGGGTGATTGGGACGAGCGTAGTCTTTTCGCGGTATTGGAGGAGATGCCAGACGTAGACGTTGCCCTGCAACATATTAGCAAGATACCGTAAAGACCATACAGAAGGAAGGAATCTACTCACCGAGTTTGTCCCAGCGCAAAGAGTCGAACCATCACTCGCGACAGTGACACTAGCAACCGGTACATCCTCCTCCGGAATCAATTGATGCGAGCAATTATTCTCCGCCAGATCCCAAATGCGCACACTTCCTCCGCGATCACAACTGATGATCTCGCCCTGGTTGGGATGGATCACTACATCGTTGACAGGGCATCCATGAGAATAGCTGCGCTGAACGGAACCGCTTCTCGTCTCCCAGATCTTGACTGTGCCATCCTCGGAGCTTGTCACCATCCATTTCCCCTCGCAGTGGAATGCGACGCCTGTGACATTGCCTGTGTGACCTTCGAATGCGAGGAGGGGGTTCGGGTTCGTGGATTTGATATCGTAGAGCTTGACGGTGTGGTGGCCTGCTGCGGCGAGGAAGCGCTTGTCGGGTGAGATGCAGAGGCGGTTGACCTGGGAGTCGGAGTGTTGGATTGTACGGGAGCAGATGCCAGAGAGAGCTTCCCAGAATCTGCGAATCTCAGTAGGAGCTCATGATGCAAGTCAGAGCAAGAGAAAGAGAAGCTTACCTTATTGTGTGGTCGTAGCCAGCTGTGACAAAAACACACATGTCGTAGTTAGCACGGTCTCTGATGTATGCCATGATGTGATGGGACTTGAGAAGGTTTATTTATGTGGAGGGTTGAGGTGAGACGATTCGAGAGACAATGAATGAACTTACCAGTGCACAGAATTACCGACATCGTGAAATGCCTCTACAGCTGCGATATACAAAGGCAGGAGGAGGTGATAGGTGAATGCGCTTCCTGTCGTTCCTTCTTTCCTCCCTTGTGCCTTGAGCTTTGCTGACGTCGGGCTGGCAAATCAGCTCTGAGTGCTGGGCAGGGGTTTGGAGTGCACTAGTTCAGCCTCACTTTAAGCCACCAGAACGGGTGCAGAGATACTCAAGTGCAGGGTGGTTGGGAAGATGAGAAACCCAGATGTTTGACAGCTATATCGCAATTCTTTTTCTGTTCTTAAAGTTAACCTCCTTGTATCATTTTATCCATTCCTTACATCCCAGATCATGAAGCTGGCTATTCCTGTTCGTTGGCCAAAACTAAGCCTAAAGCATTTACCGCCCTCCTCACCGCCAGCCCTTTTCGGCACCGACTAAGAGTACAAAACCTTCTGAAGGTTGTATTTGTCTTGCGAAAGGGATAGCGTGAGGACTTGAATTGGATAGAAGGGCGATAGTTCCGGATATGCGTCTTATAGAATGCCTTGGAGTGGCAATTCATTTATTCTCGGCGGATGCACTCAAGTAACCAGCCTCCTAGCTATTCAATTGCGGGGTGGGCAGATGAACCTAGAGCATGTCATAGGAGAAGTCTACCACGAGCTGGATGATAATCAAGATGCACAGTGGACAATCACCAACAAGCTGTTTTACTCGAGTAAATTTTGTCATGGGGTCTGTCTTCTTGAAAAAGTATTTGCGCTTGTTGGGCTGTGATTGATACAAGCCTCGGTGGCCGTGGGAGGTGAAAACACACCCCATGCGGGCAAGTAATGACAGCTCCAGGATCTCTTAAAGGTACCCAAGTCTGGAATCTTGTCAATGCTGTGGACGTTTATATGGCCAGAGAATTTACGGGAATTTCAAGAGTCGATCAACCTTCTCACTCCAGGGTATGGTGGGCAAATAAATTGCATTTGCGTGGGCATTTGTTTCTTCTGCTAACAAATACAATCATCCAATGCAGGCGAGTCCGATGCATTCTTATCGCTTATCGCTCCCTACTACCGAGTTGGATTGGCAAATAGATTGCAACTCCTAGTTTCAACAAATTGATTGTTACATGGACATTAAAACCGTCCGTTTCAATGTCATGGGAGTACCAGAAGTCTGTGTCTACTTCAAGATTCGCAATGGTGAAGGTTCAAGGGGTCGAGGCGGCCAAAATTCGTGTCCGGTGAAGCGGGTTATTTCCTAGGTATGCAATTCACTCTAAAGATGAAACCGAGGTTTGTTCAAACTTAGGGGCTTCCTTGATGTCAAAGTTCTGAAATGATTTAGAGACTTTAGACTTCAAATATGCTCACATTCATGGACGACGGAGAAAGATAGCGAGGCTACCAACTTGACTAGTAGTCTTCGCTTCACCGGAGACGAATTTGGTGCGCCTCGGGTTGTCCTGTTAAGGTGGCAGAATCTAACCGAGCCCCTATCAACACTCGGTAAAGCTTCTTCACATTCATCGTAAAGGGATATTGAGAGAATCACGAAAGGAAACTGATTGATTTATATAAGAGGAATAATTAGGTAAGTACTCGTTATTTCACAGTACATTTCAGCCATTGAAAGATATCAGCCGCAGCTCACATCTGAGGGCGGGGTGCATTAGGGTGGCTTAGCATGGTTGAGCTAGTCCTGGTACCCCTGTCACCGCCTCCCCGTTTCAGCGATCCTAGTGGGGCATCAAGTATATTGCCGCCAAAAGTTCCAGCTTCCCTTCACTTTTGGCGACGACGAGGAATTCACCTCATGAACTCGCCAAAAAGGTCGTCGTCGCCCTCCCGCACGCTAAAAGGTGGGCGACAGGCGAGAGAGAATTTTCTTCCCACAAATGCTGCCCCGGAATCCATCTCGTCCTCCATCTTCCTTCTACTTTCCACACACACTCTACCAACACCACAACCAACAACCACCCCATCAACTACAATTACAATCGCAATAATTTGCAAACCCAACACCGAGTACCGACTCAATCATGGACAGCTGTGATCAAGATAGCTTCTGGGAGGAAGAGGGGGAACTGAATTGGCTGGCCGACTCGCATGATATGATTGCTGATATCAACTTTGATGAGGATGGCAATACACCTGCATTTGCTATGGAGTATGGAGAAGGAGAACTTGCTTCCAGCTACGATTTCCTACCTGCTACCTCTGCTACAGCTACCATCCCCAAGACCAAGACCGTCAAGCAAGAGCGGATTGCGAAAGCTACTCCCGTTATCGACGCATCAATTGCTCACTCCAAAGCAATTGAGAATCAAGCCACCTCGACCGTCTCCAACCAACTCTCCATCTCCAACCAATTCTCTATCGTCAGGGCAGAGCTAATTCGGAAGCAATGTCTTGATTCAACCTACTTCGACGAAGTCACGCCTGTCAGCTCCTCCAACCAAATCGCGCCGGTCTCCTCCAATGCAGTTGAGCAGCAAAATCTCCACTCAGGATTCCCAATCACCAACGCCCAGGCAATTCAGACACAAGTTGCTTCTACATCCTTCAACCAAACCCAGTACGCACCTGCCACGACCGATACATTCAACTACCAGCAACCCGTAAAGCACTCTGCTGACAACGGCTTGTGGGAGCAACAGTCCTTTGATTTCCAAAGTCAACTCACACCCAGTGCTGCTCAGAATGCTCGTGTCAACGCGACATCATCTACTCCACAGCCAATCGGTCAGCCTAGATCTACTCCTGCTAACGGTCACGGCAACCTCGCTTCTTACAAGAAGCCTGTGCCAGCATGGATGGAGAAGGGTGGTCATGCCGGTGCCAGCCAACACTATACACCTTTGCAACGTCCAGAGGTCGTTCGCGCAACCACTCAACCACAATCAACTGACACACCTTCCGCACCACCCAATGCCAGTTCTGCAGGCACAATGAACGGTGACCAGCTCAAGGAGGCTCTCGCTAAGGTCGGCGCTAGCTTCCCCATGAGTCTCTTGCGGGCTACCTTGGATGCTCCCACGAGAACCACCTCCCAACGCCAACTCCTCCGTGTCGTGAACTTGTTCGGCGTTGACGGTAAAACCGATGCAAACATCTCCCCTAACTTCCGCAGCAGTCTGGATGGTATCTGGAAAATGTTCAATACGAACGTGGGATACCAGAAGATGTTGCTCATCTATGTGGTTGAGAAGATCTTGCAGCAGAGTAAGTTACTCTTACTCCTTCACAACGAGCCCTGCTAACCTCTACTAAGACCCGGAGTTAGGAAATGATGTCGATCAAATCCAAAGCGCGAACGGCGACCTCATTGCAAAGATCGGCAGCTTGGAAGCCAGTGACCCTGAGCTACTCACCAAGGCTCGGGATCTGCTCTTTTCTGAGTTCATCCATCATGGCCATCTCCTCGAGATATCAAAGGCTATCTCCCAGAACACCATCAAGCAGATCGAGACAGAGCATGAAGTAGCCCTCAAGGCCAAGCAAGCCGAACTTGATCAGACCCTCAAGCGAATGCAGGAGATGCAAGCTGAGACCAAGAAGATGGAGGCCAGCATGAAGGGCATGCAATTCAAGATGAAGCAATTGATGACTCAAATGAGCGGAATGCAAGCCAGTCTAACCGAGAGCAATCAGCGTTGCCAGGTCGCCCACGAGATGAACAGCCATTTGATGAATTCTGCAACCCCAGAGCAGATCGCCGCAGCAACTGCAGCTTCGAGAGCATCGTCCCCATCCAAGGCTACCTCCAACTACCAACCCGAGTCCTCGAACCAAAAGAAGACCATCACCGCCCCCTTCGATCCTAAACCAGCCGTCACCTATTACTTCCCTGACGAGCCCCTCACACCTCCTCCCTCCAAGAAGCGCAAGGCTGGCCCAGTCTACACCGGACAGTTCTACCAATGCCGTGCGGTAGCCAAGCTCACCAACGAGATCTGTGGCGTTATCAACAACCAGTTCATGGTTGGCGGCAAGAAGGATGGTGACGAACGACAGCGTTGCGTCTCATCCACTTGCAAGAAGTACACCGACGTCAAGGACAAGCACTGGGTCCCTGACCGCATCGCTGCCCAGTACCGTGTTGGTCAGAAGGCTCCTTTGGATTGTGTCCTGGGTGGCGATCGTATGGAGGATGTTCAGATGACTCCGACTCCAACTCCCGCTCCTACTCGTGCCAAAGCACCAGCTCCGGTTCCTGCACCAAAGAACGTCCAGCAACCAGCCATGTACAACCACAACCAGCAGCAAGGCAGCATGTACAACCAGCAATCGACCATGATTTACAACCCTGAACCCACGCCAGCACCAACCCCTGCCGCCGCTGCGGAAACCTACACATCCCCCTACCCAACCTATCCAGCATCCACCTCGGCCGCGAGCTACACAGCACCAACTCCCGCACCAGCCATCGAGCGCGACAAATTCGAAGGCCTAGGCGCTGTGCAAGCATTCCTCTCTTCATCCCCATCTCCAGCACCAGTTGAGCAACCAGAAAAGTATTTCAAGAACCACATGATCCGAACGGCTAATGCGGACTCTTTGACTATGCCTGCACCTCCACCGCAGTTCTCTTCGTAGAGAGCCGTTGTGTTTTCCTTGGGAACCGAGGGAGAGGGTGGAATGAGATGATATTGCGTAGTGCGTAGTGAGATGTGGGTGGGAGGAGAGGATGATGATGATGAATGAGCGAGAGCGAGAATGAGAATAGGCACAAAAACGAAATGGAATGAAATGAAATAAAAGAAAAACCCTTCAAATCCCATCCCGGCCCTCATGAAACGTCATCGTGACGGTACTTCCATCCGTTTCTTTCCCCTCTTCCTCTCCCACAGTCTCCTCTCCCCTAATATCCTTTTCCGTTCCTCTCCCATGCATCCCCTCCTGGCTCCTCCCAGCGTCCCTTATTACCCTATCGGTATTCCTATTCGTATCTGCATTCCCATCTTCGTTCTTCCTCTCCGCTCCCGTCCCAATACAAGGAGACCACCATAGCAACACGGATACAATAATAAACATTGCGACGATAGGGAGACCGAAGAGGAGGAAGAGGCGGAGGGAGGAGGGCATTGAGGTTAGGTGTGTTGGGGAGGGAGTTGTTGTGGATGTTGGTG
>JAFJYG010000797.1:0-24581 GCA_017366145.1 Cadophora sp. M221
CTCTATTTATACACTCTGCGAGGTCTAGAGAGTGAGCGAATTGTGACTCTGTGAGAAAGACCTCACCAGATCCAGACAAGATTGAGTTCATGGAAAGGCGCCTAGATCGAGGTTTCTGCGTTCAAATCTGTTTGCAGCCCTTCCCAGGTCGCCGACCACCATCTTGGCTTCATGCTTTGGCGAGAGAGGAGAGTATCTGGACTCTCGCAAGACAACAAGATGTTACGCTTTCGGCAAGTAGGTCACGGGAGTCTTGCAAGTCTCGATTGGATTTAACTTCTTCAGTGGGTGTGGTGTGTTGTGTGTGCTTCCTGATCTTACCCTCGCCATCGCGGCATCGCTAGTCACAGCCTCAAAGCAAGCCGATGTCACTACCATCCTGTGTGCAGCCATGAGCCGTGAATGTAACCAGCGCCTTACTCTTTCGAATTGCATAACGTTCAAGAACTTCGATCTAGGTCTCCCTCCAGCCGTGGGGTGAAATCGATCTCGGCATGTCCAAATCGGGTAATCAAGATTCAAAAGACGCGGAAGCGGATGCGGGAGCGAGAGCCTCCCCGCTCCTCTCCTCCATATCCGTAAACTCTAATAAAGGTCCATAAAACAGGTGCCCAATTCCACTGACATCGATCTCGACATGTCCATAACGGGTAATCAGGGTTCAGGAATTTGGAAGTGAGAGGCTTCACCGTCCACCCCACAATCTGCAGCAAATCTAAAGTCCGTCAAGCACCCACCCCATCCAACGGCCGGATGCAGCGACACAGCATTGAAGGTTCTAGCCTTAATGGAGCAGGAGTGTTGACTCTCCGCTCCCAAGTCGCTAGACCATTCATTAATTCAACTTCCGTCGGAGGATTTCAAACTGCTTTGGAAGCAGTCTGGATGCTTCGATGTTTGTGTTGCAGCGATGGTCAATTCCACCTTTGTTTGATGGAGAGAGAATTTCGAGAGGTTTGATGTTGATGACGCTCTCGAACAGGTCCAAGAGTTCGTCGTATTCAGGTATCCACGGTCCAAGGATCCTCCATACTAGCTTCCAAGCAACGCATACACGGCGCTGAAAATAGAAATGCCAGTAACTGTAAGTTTTGAGGCACTCTACGATCGGTTCGTTGCAGATTCGTGAAAGGTGCAAGACGCCAGGACGATGAAAATTCGACCTGTTCCCTCCCGACTAGGCGAAGTTGGGGGAGAATAACCATGGAGACACCTGTATCCAATGGTTTGTCGTGACAAAGGCACAACCTTGGTTAATCAAGTCCTATCCTCCAGATCCCGAACTTGCATCCCCAGAATCTCCACAGCGCGCGAAGCCACAGTACTCTGATCCTTAATTTCATTAAAGAAATCAATACAAGATCTGATATCGCTCATATAATCGTCCCGCTTATCACCAGGGTGGAATCTCACTTCGACAACGAGGACGATGGCCGCAGAGAAGAGGTGGAAACTGATCGGCCAAGGCCTGTGTCGAGCGATGGGCTGCGTGTACGCTTTTGTCATCTTAATGATACCCCTTGCTGAGCTCAGACAGATCGATCGCGTGCGTGCGAACGTGACGGGGTCGTGGATCCACTGATCTTGAAGGACGCGGTTGATGACGATCCTGTAGTATAGGAGGACGACGCAGAGGTTTCCTCGTTGCCAGAACTTCCAGGGGTCAAGAGGCTGTTCGCCGGATTGACTGTTGACTTGGGTTGGTTGGCCTTGCTCAGGACGGAGGTGTTCCGGTAGCTGTTCTATGAAACTCGCGAGCGATTCGTCGGCGGTGATTACTAGTGGGTAGATATCCTCAAGAGACCCCTTGCTCTGCCGTACAGCGAAGCGGAAACGGTGGTAATGGATGGAGACCTGGCTCATGGCGATGTGATAATCGATTAATGTCGGCTGAGGTAGCCCGTCTCGTCTTCCAGTTAGATACTCTTCGTCGTAGAGTGAAGCTGGGAGTTCGGTTTCGAAGTCTGCTTCCAGGATGCAAGGGGTTCGATAGGGTACTGGGAGCCATTCACAGAGAACTATTGTCCACCATAATCTGCGGCGGATTTGCTGTTGGACGGGATCTTCATCTACATTCTCCCTATCGAGACCCATCTTGAGGCCTTGGGCGATGCGGATAGCTGCCCCCCAGAGTGAGTAGTGCAGATCAGAGTCTCCTACGTTGTTGAATACGATCCCCAGGATGGCGATGGCTTGGACACTCCGCAAATGGTGGTTGCGGAGAAAATCACTTTGGTGCAAGTAGAACAATGATGCATCATACCAATGAAGAAGTTTCAATCTGACCTCTCCTAATCTTGAAATCAGTAACAAGTCACAATTTTCTGAAAGTAGACGTACCTTCAGCAATCCCAGACTCCACAGCCTCAGCTTCCTCCATGAACAACAGTGCAGACTCCGCAAATCAGCATGCGCTTGCTTGAGATCTGTCTTTCTACTCACACTAAGAATTCCAAAGTATATCGATAGCCAAAGGTGGTTTTCCACCTCATTCCCATGCGAATGCCGTCCAAGTCTCCAGAAAACATCGCATTCCGCCTCAAAAGTGGGGTGATGGATAGCACAATGGATCCACGACGTCCAGATCCGAGCAAACGATATGATACTGGCTGCGCACGCCGCACTTGGCCAGAGTATATCGCTTTCTGATAACACGGTAGATGTCCTCGATGGATGTTTGACTGTCTCGAATAAGTCCCGCTCGAAGCTCTCTGTGATGTTCCGCACGACTCCATAGCCCTTGTCGTTGCGTGGAAGTGAGATTGCAGGCTTCGCTAATTGAGCTCTAAGTCGCTGGTTCTCTTCTAAGAGTTGTTGATACGATAATCGTGTTTCTTGACTTGGCGATTTGTCGCTGAAAGGTAATCAGTCAGGGGCGATATGTGTAGTAGGTGTGTATGGAGAAGAGCTTGAGGTAAAGGGTAGGACTTGTATGCTGGACTTGCCTATTGGATAGAATCTTGCCTTTAACCTTCACCGTCTCTCTCTTGCACGACGTCTCGATCCCTCGATTGATACATTCTTGACAAGGGATGTTCTTGTCACATTTCACTCTTCGCTTGGCGCATGTGATGCAGCTTCGCGGGGCACGTTGTGTTGCTCTGACAGATGTAAGGGTTGATTGAGGAGATGTCATGATGCAGATTTTTCAATTATTGAGACGGAAAAGCAGGGAAAGGAGACTCAGCGTTGCTAGTCGTGTCGTCCGGATTAAGGTCGTTATCATCGAGGTGAACTTGCCCCAGGATTGGCTAAGCCAGAAAAGGGAGTCCAAGCGAGAGCCATAATCTTTTCCTCCAACTCTATTCTATCGCCCATCAGCTGAATCCTCTCAAAGCATATCATCAACTCAACTGGTTTCTATCTTATCCCATGATCCCATCTTCTCAGATACCTAGGTAATCAACCAAAAATCTTTTTTGTTTCAATTTTCAACCCAGTTTCCTGCTCCGCCCAACCCGCCATTTCCCTCCCGCCGTCAACCTTTGAATAAAGCTTTCCAGCTTGCACACCTAGGCAAACAGCTCGTTACATATCTGGCCAAATCACTTCACTACTATGGCCTCTTGAATATTTGATTCGATTAATTTCACACCTTCTGCTTCAATTCGGTTTCTGGACTTCAGAAAGAAACGCCGAAGGACCACGGCGATGTGTTTCAGATGAGCGCCTCCTGTGTCCATGCACTCCGCCAGATCTCACCGCGAGACAAAAAATCGTTGAGTCTCTCAAAGGACCCTGCATTCGATATATCCAGACTTTATTCGAATCCCCTTCTGGGTCTTCTGACGCTATCGTGAACTGAGCTTTTATTAACTCGCCCAAATCTACCTACATGTGTATATCACGTGATGCAGTACTGGCTCCTCTTACTGGCAGCAACTTCTCAAGCACAAGCAGAGCACCCGATACCTGTATCATAAGCCAACACCAAAGAGAACAAAGGAAAGCGCAACTTACGATCCCATTTTCAAAGCATCCGTTTCCTACCCTCTCAACCCACATTCTGAGCTCACAACTGAGTTGATGGCATCGCATCACATCACACACATCTCACCCTCAAGCCCCAAACCTCCCAGCCTCCTCAGTTCATCTTCATCCATTCCGATTCTCGACCCGCCAAAACGTCACATCTAACGCCCAGACATGCCGTCCCAAGGAAATCCTCACAGCTCCACCTGTCATCTAAAACCCTAGCGAGGTGTTTCCCGTCTCAGACCCCTGCGCTGGGCGTCTGTGTCTACAAGCTCGCTTAGCGATGAGAGGACGATCGAGCCGCCCCCCTGATTTCCCGAAACCGGGAAAACCTTATCAAGGTCTAATAACCTTAATCCTAAGTACTCTGTTTACAATGAACTATTTATTCATTTAGCAAAGAATGTATCAAGCGATACTACCTAGTTGAGAAGCCAGGTGAATAGTAACCGTCACCTTCTCCATCTAAGATATAGGTAGCTGTACTAATAATATCCTTTCCAGCGCCGGTCTGAAGCCTTGACCATGAGATCTCGCTCGCTTATCTCTCAAAACAAGGCCCTGGAAGAACGACCATCCGAGCCCCTTACCACGTCTCAAGATAATCCACCAGAGTCTCAACCCACTCTCATTCCCACCTCCCTCGCCCCCCGTTAAACTTCAGACAAGCTTTGTCGGACGACGGGGGCTCACTGGCCGCATGCGACGTCCGATCTGCCTTTTCCAATGCGACGGTGACGGGTGCTGGGCCCTGTTCAGTTAGGCTAGGTTAGGTCAGCCTGCCATCTCATCTCCTACAGTTGCCAGAGAGACAGACAGGACAAGACAGGAGAGGAGCAGCCGCAGCCGCACCAGCAGACTGCCATGCCATCCGTTGTCAGCCGCGAACTGACTGACTGCTTGTTTCGTATCTCCGTCCAGGATCCAAGCCAAGGAGGTAGGATTGGGTTTGATATACCCTCTTCGTTCCCACCTCCTTACATCTCCTTTTTCTTTTCTTCTTCTCTTGCCCTCGCCTTCGCCTTCAGTCCAGCCCAGCCAGTCTCTTCTTTTCGCCGCTCTGCTTGCAGATATACTTTCTTTGGGAGTCGTTGTCGTTTTAATCTCCTCTTCAATTCTCCCAACAACATTATTTCAAAATCGTTGCTGGTCAACCAACGAACATCACTCATTTATCATCAATCTATCACATCTTCATAACCTCATCCACCAACCTCACCAACCAAACACCACCTAATCCCCCACAACCCCCCAACCCTCCAAAAATGGGCGCCAACCTCTCGGACCTAAAACCAGTCGACACATCCGGCGCCAAGCTCAGCACGGGCGACTTCGACACTCTCGCCATCCGGCTGCCCATCCTCTGGGGCGGCGCTGTCTACGTCATGTTCATGATCATGTCGACGTGCATGCTTGCCGATCGGTGGAGGGGCCCTAGAGGGGATCGCTCACTCAGCGCTGCGAGTGTGATTGCTGCGGTGGTCATGAGTACCGCGTGGCCGGTTGTGTTGGCGTATTTGATTGTTAGTGGGTAGTTTTTGGGGTGTGGGGGATAAGAAGGGGATGGGATGGAGGATGGGGAAGTCAAGGGAATGGAGGAGGAGGGAGATGGGATGGGATGGCCTTGAGTTGTGAGATAAAGGGGAACACGGTATTCACGGGTCAGTCAATATGGATGGATATCTGGAGCCGATTCAAGCCAAGTCGAGTCGGGTAGGAGTTGATGAGTTGGAGAACTGGAACTGGGGCTGAAG
Source organism: Cadophora sp. M221 (assembly GCA_017366145.1). Taxonomy (NCBI): domain Eukaryota; kingdom Fungi; phylum Ascomycota; class Leotiomycetes; order Helotiales; family Ploettnerulaceae; genus Cadophora; species Cadophora sp. M221. The sequence goes on from JAFJYG010000797.1 coordinate 5,730, forward strand.
AGGTAGTGGGTGGGCAGCGGTGGGGTGGGGTGTATATACCAATTGTCAATTCCAGGTTAATTTGTGCGGTGCGCAAGTCCTTTCATCTAAGCATGCATCATTCATCCATTATTTCAGTTCAGTTCATTTTTAAGTATTCCTCATTCGACATCAATCATATCCTATCGGAAACAAAAAAGTTCATTCAGTTCAGTACACCTCATAGCCTGACCTCAATTATTTTCCTGCTTGAATTACTTTCATTCAACTACCTATCAAGCATACAATTTCTGGTTTGTTTGATCGTGGCACATGCATAGACAGACGATAATTACGAGGAGATAAAAGTGCGGGACGGATGTGGAAGTAGGTAGGTAGTGATGGGTGATATTATTTGAGTGTAGAATATCTCGATTGAATTATGTACTGTACTGCGCGTGTATACATCCATTCACTCCCTCGGCTCCTCTCCTACCCTCTCCCCTTCAACCCCCCAGCCTCCACCCCCAACTCCCGAACTCCAAAAACGCCAATCCATAAAAGTCACGCAACCCACGTACCAACTTCACACCATCTACTTCTTCAGACTCGACAAGCCCTCACCCTCCTTCCTAACGATCTTCCTAGGCAAGACATCCACCTTCCGACTCAGTAGTCCTCGGAGCTCAGGACTGATGACTTTCGGTCTCTGTTCCTCTAACTCGGCACTCTGCCTATCGTCGCTCTTGCCCTTTCCTTTTCCTTTTCCATTTCCATTATTCCTCGCTTGAGTCGAAGGACTGGTCATAGTCGTACTAGGCCCTACGTTTGAATTTGCATTCGTAGACCCGCTATTCGTACCTCCGGCACTAACAGCATCAACACCTGACGTATTCGCCGACGACGAAGTCAGCGACGACTGAGAAGCGTTCTGTACCGCGCCCGTGTTCCTCTGGCGCAGTTTCGGCGTCGGGAAGCTGGATTTCTTGTCGATGGCTTCGACGGTGCGTTGGAAGCGGCGGTAGAGGGCTTCTGCGCGGACGAGGGTCGATTCTAAGTCGATTGTGGTGGAGAGTTCGTTGACTGTTCTATATTAGCTGACTGAACGAGAAACAAGGAATTTGTGGTGGTATGGGAGAAGAGGGGACGGAGGAGCGTACCGTATTTCAAGACCTCATCGAAATGTTGGAGGTGTTCCATGATCACATCTCTGTGCTTCTCTAGAATGGCTAGGGCGATGAAGAGGTGGAATCCGCTGCTCAAGTAATCCGTCCATAGCACTTCCCATAGATGTAGGATGTCTAGCCATGGGAATTCGCGCTTGTACCAGACAAGCAGCATGCGGAAGAAGAAGAAGAAATTCGTCGAGTCGGCGCTTTGAAGATGGAGGTAGAGTTTAGGGTCCATGAGTTGGACAAGATTATCGAGTGTGAGAAGTTGTTTTCTCATACCACTCTGATCACGGAGGAAGTTCCGCTCCATACGATCCATGAAATGTTGAAATCCCCAGAATGCAATGGCATCATCTTGCATAACGGCGTAGATGGGGGCGAGAAGATCGGACATGCCTTGAACATACCCGAGGTCGCGATTGTACTCGTTGTAAGTCAAGAGCATGTCTTTCATCTGTTCTAAATGAACATTGGTTCCCACGTCCGCAAATGGCGAGGAAGGATCTGGATGTGGTGTATCTTCCCCTGCGAAGAGGGGAATAGTACGATCTGTTCGATGTACATCTTTCTCTATTGCAAGAACCCCAAGAAATGGGATATGTCAGTCTATACTGTGGCCTGAAGGATAGGAATTCAGAGTGACAAACCTATTCGACCCTTTTGCTCACGCCACCATTCACCTTCCTCTCCCTCTCCGCCGAGATCAATCAATCTGTCCCACCATGCACCTTTCAGCTTCACATACTCATCTCGAAGCCTAGCTGCCTCGATCTTGCGTTCCTCGGCCGAAGAATGCCAATCGTACACTTCCAGTAGAAATAACCAAGCTTCTTTCCGAACGCCATCTTCGGGATCTAGGCCGCCGTGGAATATCCGCTCCTTGACTTCGTCAACCGTAACTTGTAATCTTCCAGTTCTCTGGTCGAAGTAATTGTTCCACTCCTTCAGTGTTACAGTTTTCCTCTGCTCCTTCATGGTCAAAGATCCCATCTCGGTGTCCAGCAGCTCGAAATCGCCCACATCGGTCTCCTCCATTTCCAGAACATCCCTGGCAGTCCATATTCTCTGGTTCCTATCCCTCTCACTCTGCTCAGCAATACCCATCGCCCATCTCGCCAGATATATCCTAGCACTGTCAAATTCCTCCTGCAAAGTCTGTACCTCAGGGTTCTTCAACAGTCTCCTCATCTGCGGTGGCATCTTGGGATTATCGATAACTGAATCCGCCGTCCGTCTTGTGAACGTTGTAACCTTACTAAATTTCTCCATGAGATTCCAGCCTGCCTCCTTCACGAACTTCGTTACAGGATCCATACCCGCATCTCTAGGACTCCTCGAACTCGACGCAGCTCCCGAACCTGCCGCTCCACTGACATTCGCACCACCACCACTCGGTCCCACGAGAGCAGCAGTAACAGGCTTTCCCCCAAACGCCTCCTTATCCTCCAAACTCGGCTCAATCAAATAGATATTCGGTTCCGCACCACTCCGTTCAATCTCCACATATCTCCTCAACCATCTCAGCACCTCGTCCCCACCCCAGAACATTTCCCCATTGGCACCAAATGGATCGAAATTCTCCCTGGCATGTTTCTTCTTCTGTAGGATCGTCGACTGGCATTCGGAGTCGTGGAAGAAAAGGGCGGGGAATGAGTCGCCTGCTCGACTGTTTATGATCACGCTGCCGAACCACCATCCTAGACTTGGGGGCCGCACCAGCAGACTGTAAATGGCAGATACTGGGATGGCGAAGGCGTAGTGCCCAACTGAGCCGGAGTGTGTAGTCGTAGTTGGAGGAGGGGGGACGAGGTATGATTGTTTCGGTGGAGAGTCGCCTTCTGCCAGATCGACCTTCACGTATGTATCTCTAGCATCGCCCAGTGAGTGTTCGGGCACCCAGGCAAGGAGGAGGGAGGCTGCTGCTTTCGTTCTCGCGGTGGCGGAGGAGGAGGATGTAGGTCGTGAATCGGGGGCGGGTTTCTGCTGTAGGAGTGCAATGTAGCCTGGTATATTGTCTTTCGCAGATGGCGTAGGGTGGATGTAGACCTGGAGAGTAGAATGTCAGTTGATGCTCTGATACCCCGTGTCTGATGCCTCCGTCGACGCAGGCAGGGGCACAGCGTACCTTGCTCTTCGAATATAGCAGCTTTACTCCTCTGCCAGAGGTTGTATGTGTGATGGTATTGTAATCGCCCTCCTCGTCGTCGCTCATGGCGTAGAAGCTGTTTGACGGCGATGCTGGGCGTGGCGCGGGGCTCTTTGACGACGTCATTGTCATTATTCCGGAGCTGTAGTTGGTATTCTGCAGACTATTGGATTGATTGCTGAAGCTCTAGACGGAGAGCAGGAAGTGGATGGGGGGGTTCAAGTCATTTTATGTGTTCGGTCTCTTTGTATTGTTTGTTCCTGGTGGTGTTACTTGGACTGAGACTGGGTGGCGGATGGATGTCCCCATGACGCGTTGGGACAGTGAAGTCTTGCGTGGCGGGGCAGACGAATTCCAGGCAGCCTCAATATGGTACTTGCACTGTAATTACCTTAATTAGAAGACTCCCGATAAGAGAAATATATTTGAATTATATAAGGATATAAATAGCATAATTAATTCTGATGGCATTGCCTTTTTGGAGGAGTGAAGTGAAGTAGTACAATCAATTATTGTTTCAATCCACCTATGGCAAAGAGGTGTTCCCATGTTTTTGGTCCAGGTTTGGCTTGGAGATATCTCCATGAACCTTGCAGTGCATTGGAACTCTTTGTGGGTAATTAGGATAGAAGGAAGTGCAAAGAAAAAGATGAGTTGAAAGCAAGAAATCGGAGGGCAGAACACAATATGCTTTTATTCCTCTCTACTAACCTCTCATGTAAGTCTTGATATACAGGTCTCACATCTCCTCAAGAGTTGTTTATCGCTTGTCGTAGTTCCAAGCATTGCTGAGTAATCAAATGCTGTCTGCTTCTTCCCCTGCTTCATCTCCTTCCCTTTCTATCCTCACCTGCCTCATACATGTACTTCTCCTCCCCCCATACAGCTTCTCAATACGACCTCAGCCAGGCAATTGCATCTCCTATCTGCTAGTACCCTGGAGGATGCATTTCGGATCATGTAATTGAGTCATGTTGTGAGGGTGGAGATTGAAATTAGGTGGGAATGAATCTTGTCATGACTCTCAAATTTCCACTACACCTCTGTGCTGGTGTTTTCTCGATTACTCGAAGATGTTCTAATTTTTTTATGATTTCAACTTCTCTTGTCGTGGAATTGTTTTGACCCATGTGTTCATATCTCAGCACATTTGGACGAAGAGTTCTCGTGTTGCGATTCAAAAGTCTGGCTTCTCCTTCCTCATTGAGCATCTGAGGTGTTGTTTCTGTTCTAGCATCAAAGATCTACTATCACATACTTGATATGGACTCACTCCGTGCTCAAAATGTTACCTCAAGATCCTCGTCAGATCCTCCACCAAACAACAACCCAACCTCGCTTCAACATCCCCATCGCCAAGCGGCATAAAATAGCCAGATATCACCGAGTTGTGGGGAAACAATCCCCCCCAAATCTATCGCTTATATGCTTTTCACTCGGCACATCTTTATCGCAGACTTATCCGGAGTGTTTATCTTCGTCCGACTGGTCTGCCAAGCGCCGAGGAATACTTCATCCGGATGTTCTATATCGCTTCTTCATGTTCTACTGCCATCGTGTTCCTGCACCAAGACGCTTGCTGGGTTGTAGGTGAACATCGGGAAGCTAGTCGAGGGGTTTGTGACAGACTTGGCTTCCCCTCTTCAATCAGGATCGATATCAGGCTTTGAGGATGAGATTGGGAATGAGGTCAGGAGACAAGGGGGTGGGAGTACTTGAATGGGGGAAGCCCGAGGTGGGAAACTTTCCAATTCTAAGTTCGATCTCTACAATCGTATAGCTCTCTACATATCGTTCAGTTGCGATAAACATCAGCAGATATGATACATTCGTCGATTTGGACTCGATCTCTCTCTGCTCTTGCCATCGTTCTTACGGTTTTCACAACTTCGAGCTATGGACAAACCTGCGCGAATATCAACCCTGCTCAAGGAGCACCAGTAACAGCCGCAGGAGTACAGACGCGGGTGGTTATGAATGGCTTGAAATCTCCAAGAGGGATGGTATTTGACACTGCAGGGAACTTACTCGTAGTTGAACAAGGAGGCGGAGGGATTCGATACATCAAGCTTACCGACAATGGAGGAATCAATGTCTGTGTTGCCTCGAGCAAGACATTAATCGCCGACAACACCGTAGTTTCTATCCATCCGTTCTCAAGGCTCTAGTACTAACTATCACAGCTCAACCACGGTATTGATCTCTCTGCTGATGGCAAAACTCTATTCGCCTCTAGCCTGACGAATGTCTACTCGTATCCCTACGATGCTGTCGCGGGTACAGTTGGAACGAGAAAGACTCTCGTTCAAAACATGCGGAATGGTGGACATTCCACACGAACTTTGTGGGTGTCTAAATTCGATCCCAACCTGCTTCTCGTCAGCCGTGGCTCAGATGGGAACATCGATGCACCGACGGCGCAGATTACTTCAGGTCGGAGTCAAATCAGAGCATTCAGCATCTCTGGTACGAGCACGGCTGCGGTGGATTACATAGCTGGAGAAGTCATAGCATGGGGCTTGCGGAATAGCGTTGGGATGAGTGAGGATATCAGCACTGGTGGATTTGTGAGTACATTTACTCTTGTCTCCGTTGAAGTTTCGACCCCATTTACTCATGATTTCCAGTGGTCAGTCGAAAACTCTGTCGACGATATGCGCCGCCAAGGTAAAGATGTGCACAACACCAACCCAGGCGAAGAACTGAACTATCACGGCCTCCTCAACACCACTACTCCTTCACCCCAACGCGGCGCCAACTATGGGTATCCGTCATGCTTCTCGGCCTGGGATCCGAGTGTTCTCCCTAATAACGCCAACATCAAAGTGGGCACGCAATTCCTGATTGGCGATCCTTCGGGTTCGAATACAGATGCGATGTGTTTACAGCGTCAAGCACCACGTTTGACATTCCCAAGTCATACTGCACCACTAGATGTCAAGTTCAATCGTAATGGTACAGCAGCATACATTGCCTTCCACGGGAGCTGGTAAGTCCCCTCCCCAAACACCTCAACCCAAATGGCATTCTTCTTGTCCGAACGAAATCTCTAACAAAGAGTAGGAACCGCCAACCACCCGACGGATACCGCCTCTCCCGCATCGCATTCAAAGACGGCCAACCCGTCGAGCCAGCAACAAGCACAACAGCAGCCTTCAACATCCTCTCCAACTCCAACAACGCCAACTGCCCGTCGCGATGTTTCCGTCCCACGACGCTGGCTTTCGATTCTAAAGATAGGCTTTTCATGACGAGCGATTCGACGGGTGAGATTTATATCATCACTGGGGCGTAATTTCGCTTAGATGGTAGATTGAGTACTAGAATGTTGCTGCTATAAGGCTTGATTTGAAGCAGTTATATTTAGTTTGAGACAGTCCTGCGGGTTCAATCCATGCAAATATTGCTGTACATAGCTTTCCTATCCAATTCTTATCTCATTCAATGAGCTTCGCATATGTTCCATCCAAACCATCTCTACCTAGGTTCCGTATCTTTCCCCGACTTCCATTAAATGCCATACCGAAATAATCTATCTCCCATCCCGGCCTCGTCAATATAATTCTCGGTCCCAATATCCAATATCCACCACGCTTGCCGAATCCTACAACTTAAACCCCCCTAACCCTCCCAAAAAGCAAAAGTAAACACCGGGTCCTAAGTTGCGATGTCTCCATTCAACCCCAACCCCCCTCCTAACCCGCCAAACTCTAACGTCCTCGTCTGATTTTATGCGGATCAAACGATCCCCGATTCTAGTAAACGCCAAGTGCCAAAATAAGAAATGGCAATATCTCTATTTCATGGTTCAACCTGTCATACCTTTCCTACCTTTCATATTCTTGCCATCGAAATAGCCCATTTCAGCAAGACATCAAGTCCTGCATATAGTCCCGCAACTCTTACTTGAGATTTTTAGAATCTTTCATGACCTGTACATTTAAAGCAGCCTGGAAGTATTTCCCCAGTAAAAACCCTCCAGCACATACATAGTAGAATTTCACGTATTGCCATTTCGAAGTGACATCCGCTTCACGGATCATTCTATTTCTCGAAAAGCACCCAGATGGTTGCAGTAAAGACTTTTTTTTTTCAAAGAAAAAAAAAGACTGATCTTTGCGACTACTAGGGGGTAAATGAATAACTTCCAGTGGAATGATTGTGTTTTTCAGAGGGCTAGTGGTTAAAGGAAAGTTTAGGGAGATCCCGGTGCTGGCCCCATCACCTGTTGCCTTTCCGTACGTGACGAAAGACCCGCGCCTCCTTTAAAACCCGGTAAGTGCTCAAGAAAGCTGTCGGGAATGAGAAAGGTATTCTTGTAGCCAAAGTAACCCCGGCGATATGAATTCGTTCTGCAAGGGCGGTTTGTTTTCAACCCCTCTGCTCGGCTTTGTTTTGGCGAGATTGACTCTCGGCTAAGCGCGGCATTTAATATCAACTTCCTGCAAAGCCGAAGTGAACTCTCGACGAGAGACTTTCTGAAGTATGTATGTATTTATGTTATTGTGGATTTTTCGAATCAAGTATAACCTGTTCTTTGCTGATAATTATACTTTATTTTCAATTGAACACTACACCCAGTTTTAGCAATCTGGGATTGCCATCCTGCAGGCCAAATTTGCTTAGAAGTGCTTCACTTCATGTCGTCTATTCCTAGGTAAGAACCTCATCTCTTAGAGATAATTTGTGCTTCAAACTAACAGTAACAGTGCTTTTGCAGCGGGTGGTGTTGCAGGATGCGGAGCAGTCATCGCAAGCCATCCCTTCGAAACAGTCAAAATCCGGTAACTTTCAAGGTCCTCCACTATCACATCAACTTACTCAACTAACACTGATCCAAAGTATGCAACTACAAGGCGAGCTTCAAAAGCGATCCACTCAACTGAGGATATACAACGGACCCATCCACGGTCTCAAAGTCATCCTGCGTGACGAAGGCATCCGCGGGGTGTACAGTGGTTTCGGAGCCGGTTCGGCCTACCAACTCCTCCTGAACGGGAGCCGAATAGGCTTCTACGAGCCCATCCGATCGAACCTCACATCCATCGTTTCCACGAATAAATCGCAGCAGAATTTCGGGGTCAATATCGTCTCTGGGGCGTTGTCGGGGATTATCGGAGCTGTGCTAGGAAGTCCTTTTTTTCTCATCAAGACCAGGATGCAGACTTATTCCCCAGTCACGCCAATGGGCACGCAACATATTTACCGCAATACTTGGGACGCTTTTAGGAGTATTTATGGGACCGAGGGGTTGAAGGGCTTGTATCGAGGTTATGATGCCGCGATCGCACGGACTGGAATGGGGAGTTCGGTGCAGCTGCCTTGTTATTATGCTGCCAAGGGTGTCTTGATCAAACATACGGGCATGCAAGAAGGGACAGCGCTGCATTTAATAAGCAGTTCTATTAGCGGGTGTGCTGTGTGCTGCTTTATGCATCCTGTTGGCAAGTATCAATCCCTCAGCCGGGTTGTTCTATCTGTGCTAAATGTTGTGAAGATACGATCATGTCTCGGATGTATAACCAGAATGGCGGTCTTTACCGTAGCATCTTCGACTGTTTGGCAAAGACTATTTCTACACAAGGGCTATTGGCTTGTTATAAAGGGTTCCTGCCCCATCTCGCACGGATACTCCCACATACCGTCCTGACGCTCACCCTCGCCGAGCAGGCAATGGCGGTTGTGAAAGTGTTTGAGAAGGACACAGCTCAAGTATGATTTTAATTAATTGTGGATTGGAGTTATAGGATCATTGAACGAGCTTTTGTTTACAATTGTTCAATCCAGTCCATCCACGGTTCATTTCTTCCTAGGAGATGTGGTTTGGCCTGGGGCCGTCCCCCCCGCCCCCCAACCTGGCAGGGCTATCCAATTTCAAATCCACTGGTGAAAGTTTCACCGAGACCCTCTCCTATTCTGACACGTACAGCCCTCTTTGGATACAACTTTGTATTTACCCTTTCCATCTTCTGTTATAACAGCTTCCGTTTGAACAAGTTCCATTGGTATAACCCCCTGTATATTCCTATATTTTATTTCATTCAACTCACAGGCATTCATCTCAGTGTGTCGCTGTGTGCAGGATCCTGACGCTCCACCAAGTTCATGAACTCATCCCAGACCTCAGAGCTCACTACAGGCACTTCCGTATCATCGTCTTGAGTAAGCGTTCCCGGTTGGAACCCCGAGCCTGAATGGAGGGAGGAAGTTAGATTTCGATTCTGCATTGGTACGGATTCAAATCCAACACTTACTTTCGCTTTCCGAATCATACACCGTTTCCCACGCTGACTCTGAGGGGATTTGTAGATATCCAATCTCCCTGGTTTCCTGGCCAAGCTCAAGGTCCTCATGCCCAAGCACCAATTGATTTGAGCAGATAGAAGTGGAATTTATATCGAAAGGGCCGTGGGAGATCCGGGGAGCAGACACAGCGCCTAGGATTCAATTCTATCCGCCCATTTATCGCTAGGTAACATCTCAAACCCCCTTTTGATATGATAGAAGGGACTAACCATCATCTAGCAGCATAATGCAATCATCGTAAATGCTCACAAGACCTCCCCAACTTCCCTCGCTTCCCATCATGGCTATTCTACTGCTATTTCCGGAAAAACAGTGTGAATACTGGCGTGCATTCCCAAAAACAAACAACGAGATTATACACCGCTTGTTTGACGAAAAAAAAATGATTTTGAGTAAATTGCATGATAGTAAATTCATGTCCAGAAACAAACTCGGTACCCCTTGTCCGGTCCCTCGATCCTCTTTCTCCCCCCTCAAAACAGGATGTCAACATCGCTAAAGTAGGGTAATGCGAAACGGCCACCGCACCGCCTAATCAAGCCACCTCATGCTCCCCGCACTCGGAAAGTAAAATTACCGTTTCTCCATATTCCAACATGCAGCGCGGGGTTTAGAGAACCCCGAAGTGCGGAGGACGAGCTCAGGAGAAGTTGTGATGGACAAAACTAAGCGTCTGTGCGATGGCCGAGTCCCGCGATTATCCGTGGCTGCATACAGTATGCGAACTTGCTATGTGGACGGAACCTGATGAACGTGGAATACAGTCTCTTTGTTTGTTGACTGTTCTAGCCACAATATTTCCAATTGGTTTTCGATCTCAAGACTGTCAGGAACGGGGTGAGTCAACGGGACCTTGTACGGCAAATCGGATTTGTCTGACTCGAACACCATGCTCATCCGAATCCATCCAGAGATCCTCCGCAGCTAGACCTCCCAATCAGGAATATTCCACAGGAAATCCAACGAACCCGCATCAAACCCAACAAAGATCTGATTCCCGTTTGTCGAGAAAGGAGCGAGAGAAGGGTCAAACGGCTGTGCACTCCAGTCTTCAAACCCGGCAAACATCTGCGTATCAAAGGACTGCGAGACGCCAAACTGAGCTCGAGCAGACGAGTCTCCCACGCAACTGGGGTTTGATGCGGAAGAATCATCCTGCTGTATGGTGCGTCCCCCGACAAAATATGAAGAGGAATTCCCTCCTCCGCTGAAAACCGGTAGCCCAGTAGAAAGGCCTTGCGGGAAGTCGGGTTGGCGAGAACTGGCGAAGTTGTGTCGAAACCGCGCGACGTGCCTTTCGATCAATGTCGCATACCGTGATGCGAGATCCATATCATCGATAGGTGTGGCTCGAAGGGCGGCATCGCTCTCATCTAGGATCTTAAGCGAGATCTGGAGATCTGCACTAGGGCCGCCGATGCTGATTGCCTTGAGGAGAAATAATGAGACTGATGTGATGCGCAGCAGAACACGCATGGGCATGAATTTCAGGCTGCCGGATCGAACTAGTTCGATACCTTTCTGGAGGATCTGGCGACTACTGGTTACAACCTCGTTGATTAGTTTGTAGTCTTGAGGATCCGCTGATCTTGACAGAAGGTCGTCTGGTTCCCCTCCAAATCGGTCTGCTCCACGAGATAGAGCACGTTCGACGACTGCTTGGATCGCTAAGGAGTTTGTGTAGGCTTTAATGTAGTGATATTCAATAAAGAGGATATCCTCAAAGGGCTTTGAAAAGTCTGTGCCACATAATATCAGCCCGCAAGGTTTGTAAGATTGGGATTCTCCCCGCGCTGCCACCTCCAAGAGTGCACAACATCACTTGGCAGATCTTCGAGAACGTGAGAAATGAGTCAAGGACAATACCTGTAAACTTTGCGGAATTCTTATGCCATCTTTCCAGAGACGGAGAAAAGTGTTGAAGCAATGGAATGTATCGCCCACTCAAGAGCAGCTGCTTTGTAAATGTCGCGGATGCGAAAAACATGTCGAAAGCAGTCTTCATCAGCCGGGTGATATCCAACCACTGTTCCATGAATGCGACCCAATTGTACTCCGGAGGGGTTCCAGATGAAATCGTGAACGTCTCAGAGGCCAGGCATGAGATATTTTGCGGGAGCATAGAAGGGCAGCCTAGCCGTGTTGAGATTTGGTTGACGTACACATAGAGCAGTTTTCGAATTCGAGAATGCTGCGACGTAGTTGCGTTGTTCGATTGCGATGTCTCTGTTCCATCTTCTGTGAACACTCCCAATTCGTATGCGAGACTCAATGCTGTGCTGGCTAGCATCCATGACATGGATTCTGATCTAGAAGTAGGGAGGAATACGTCTTCTCGCCATCTCACAGGAGGGGAATCGTCTTGAGCAACCGACCGATGGCGGGCGTCAATGTCCGTAGACATCAACTGTGAATCCCAACCATCTGTTTCTGGTGGGAACAATATTGCTCTTGGATGCCATTCTGAGATCAAAAGAAGCGCTTCAATGGATCCGAGAGTTCTCGTCTTTGCAGTAGAATATTTCTCCTGGCCCAAAACAATGCGATTTATCAGATGTTCACAGTGATGCCACAGTCTGTGGTGGATATGATACCCTCTTGACTTCCCGCCGACTCCAGGGAGTGTATGATAGCGCGAGGATATCATCAAGATGGTTGTGCAAAGCACAGGCTCTTCGGCAATCAACCGATGGTGGTTATGATGAAAGCGATACAACTCTGGTAGAATAGGAGACCAATGAGCCATGTTTTTGAAAAAGCTTGCAAGGTCAGTTTTTTGCCCCAGATATCTGTGACTCTTGATATACTCACAGGTCAATGTACGTTACGGCCTCCTGAGAAGTAAACCAGCCTTGTCTAACAAACCTACATTTATCCCAGACATCCATGACTTCATCTGTAGGATAGGACAGGATCGACACCGCAGGGGTTAGCCCTGGCGTAGATCCAGGGGCATCAAAGATTTGGAACCCATTGTCCCCGGCCAGCGTAGAATGTGAGGTTTGTCGGAGGTTGCCAGCATCGGCAAAATTCTCCGACTGTTGTTGGCCATGACCTGTTTGACTGAACGTTGAATCGTGATCCATGGGTCGACTAGCATCGAATAGTAGATCCAAAGCATCTCCAGGTTTTGTTACTACACCACGAATGACTTTATCAGTCGGGGGCCGGCTGGGTTGCCTCCTGATGGAGGCCTCCTTCTGCCTTGCTCTTATTGCATCCGGACTGCTGAGTGGTAAGCTGGACGCTTGATTTGTGCTGGATACAGGCAGTTGAGGCGTGTCTTCTTTCGAAGGACTCTCTGATTGTCTATCGAGTGTCGCTGATACCTGGGCCCAAACAGGGGGCTTTCTGCGTTTCTGAGACCGTCTCTGGTCATCGAAGACACATTCTCGGTGTTCCCTCTGGCATTTCGCACAAGGCGGCCGGGTACCAATGATACACTTGACCTTTCTGGAACGGCAATTCACGCAAGCTACGTAGGTGCGGGTATAGGTCTTCTGCGTACTAGATACCGAAGGATCTCTAGCAGCTTGTTCATTGGACGCTGAATTCGCGGATGTAGGCGGCGATCCAGTATTCGACATGGTGGTATAATGAAGCTTGAGTTTCTAAATAAGAGCGCCGAACGCTCCGGAATGACTGGGTATCAAACTGCAAGTGCGGCGAGTCGCGCATATATAAGGTAAGGTAAAGGGCGGGATCGTCATGCCAGACTTGTGGCGTGGGTGGAGAGGAGTGCTGTCCGGCTCGTTGCCGCGGGAGTTGATTCGCGGGGTCTCGCTTACCTTGGGCGGGGCGTATTTGTCTCACAACAATTGATGGAGAAAGACTGTAGAGGACCCGCGCTTTGCCGTACATATGTCTGATAAGTCTGGGGAGAATATACTCAAGATCCGATGTCGGGATGGCATGGAGTAACCATGAAAGTGATGTGCATGTATATAGCAGGACTGCGGTCTTTCGTCAGTGGTCAAGTTAAGCAATCAAGTCTATTCTTTACATTGAATTTCTCGTCCCCCCGCTGATCACCTATTTCCAGTGCCAAATCGCAATTACTTTCTCCCAGGTTTCTTGAATAACCAGAAAAATGTCAAAATCTATTGTCAACAGAGTGCCCTATCCTTACAAGTTCGAAACTGAAGGAGCCAGGAATACTTTTCAAGAGAGTGAAGCGGTCGACTTGAATCTCAAAATCTCCAACGTCCGCGGAAGAATTCCATCCATCCAAGCTGCTCATTTACGAAGCTTCATCGGAGAAGCACATAATGATCCTTCGAAAATTGTTGCTCATGTTTGCAGTTACGATGCTCTGAGTTCTCGACTTGTGGAAGAAGCAGGCTTCCCTGTGGTCTTCCTCGCTGGATATGCTGTTGCATCCACGTTCGGTCTACCCGACACTGGCTACATCGCTTTCCAAGAGATGGCTGGAAAAATCCAGGAGACTGTCAGGCAGGTCAGCATTCCGGTCATTGCAGACGGTGACACTGGATATGGTAGCCCAATGAATGTTCGTCGAACTGTAGAGGGGTAAGTCCTTCGGTCATTCCGAGGTTCCCACGTCCACTCAAACTATTATAGATTTGCCGCAGCTGGCGCAGCAGGTATCATGATTGAAGACCAGACCTGGCCGAAACGTATGTTCTATATTCCAAACACTCTTCAAGTTTCGGTCGCTGACAACTGGTCCAATTCTAGGATGCGGACACACAAAAGGGAAATCTGTTGTGTCACGGAGCGAGGCATTTGCCAGAGTTCAGGCAGCAGTAGACGCAAGAAATGAGGGTTTAGACATCTGGATCCTGGCCCGAACCGACAGTTTGATTCTGGGATATGACGAAGCACTCACTCGAGCTCGGAAGTTCAAGGAGATAGGCGTTGATTGCGTGTTCGTCGAAGCATTGCCAAACCGCGCTGTGATGGAAAAATTTCGAAAGGATATTGACTTCCCATGCATTGCGAATATCATCGAGGGTGGCAAGACAGAAAATCTTTCTGCAAGTGATCTTGCTGGTCTGGGGTATGCTGCCGTAGCCTACCCATGGACTCTGGTGGCTGCGAAGCTCAAGGGCATCAGAGAGACACTCGAGAACATCAAAGAGTCTTTCACAGTTGGAAACCCACCAGTTGTGTTGAGCTATGACGAGGTATGCGAGGGCGTTGGGTTCAACAAGTATTACAAGATGGAAGAAAAATACCAATACGAGGGGTCGACCAGTGGTAGCAATGGCCATCAGTGGGATTAGTGCAAACTTATGCACTTTCTCGCTTTGAAAACAGAATTAATATTAGTTTCTTTCATGATCACCACTAACTCCATGTCTGCCTCTGTTGAATATTTGTTCCGCTATTGTGATCGAGTGTCCAGATAAGCTGCAGAGATTCATCAAAATTGAAGGTAACTCCATACTCATGGAACTCATAGGGAAGAACGAAATTACGAAATTTATTGTGCCAGGAGATGAACTGTTCTCACAAATTAATTTGGGTAACTACATTCCACTGAAGACCAATAGGTACAGATATTTCAACATTCTTAGCACACTTAACCATTTTGTACACTCAAACTTCTTGCACTCCCCCCAGCTTTCAACAGGTGATAATGCTCGTTCAACAGATTAAAATGTGCCACTTACAGCAAAAGATCTTGTGCCCACGATGGTGCATCCGGGTGTTTGGAGCCACCACGGATAGTAGCGGCGAGCCAGCCGTGCTTGTCACTTGCCAGCCGCAGCCTTCAACGCCACCACAACTTCAGCGACCGCTTCGAAACTCTTCCAAGCCCATGGGCAGTTTGGAAGCAACCACCACGATGCGGGGACCCCATATTGCTGACTACTGTAGAGGAGTCCCCGGATTTCGCTTCCACAACATCATTGAAGACTGGATGCGGTGACATTCGTCTATAAAGGCGAGATCTCCAACTCCCCCAAACAAGCCTACAGTCTTTCTATCACCGGCCTCTACTTTCAACTTGCAACAACTTCGATCTTCGATCCATTGTCATCACCCTTTAACTTGACGAGTTGCAAAATGCAGACCCAGCCAAAGCACGATGAAATGTTCGAGAATATCGAGTATGCGAGTGGAGAGAAGGCGGGAGACATCGAGGAGACGATTTCAATCATCCAGGAGCGAGAACGCCGAAATACCCTTAGTAGGGTGATCAGCCGTAAAGTACGTACTACGATCAACGCACCTCAAAACAAAACGACATGGGAGACCAGGTTGCTAATCAGGGAAACTTCACAGCTTGATACCCATCTCATGCCTCTCCTCTGTGTCCTGTTCGTGCTCTCTTACCTCGACCGAGGCAATATTGGCAATGCAAAGACAGCAGGTGCTCAGTCTGATCTTGGGCTGAACAGTGTCCAAGTACATCTTTTCTCTGCCTATTATCCCTAAGATCTTTGCTGATGCCGCTCAGTGGTCTTGGGTCTTGCTCTCCTTCTACATCACATATACCTGCTTCGAGTTTCTCGTCCTCTGCTGGAAGATATTCCCAGCTCATATTTACGTTCCTTCTCTCTGCGTTGGGTATGTTTCCAGTCAGAATTCTGTTGATACCTCAACTGACATCAGTAAGATGGGGTGCTGCTGCTATGTGCAGTGGAGCAGTCCACAGCCTGGGTGGCCTCGTCGCAACTCGAGTTCTGATTGGCTTCTTCGAAGCAGGCTTTGGAGCCGGAGTACCCTACTTCATGTCAATGGCCTACAAAAGATCAGAGCTAGGAGTACGCCTGGCTATTCTCTTGGGAACGAGTCCAATCGCAAATTGCGTCGCCGGTGCCATGGCGTATGGAATCTCCCACATCAAGTCTCACATCGAATCTTGGAGATGGATTCTCATCATTGGCAAGCTTCCCCTCAATATCACTCAATCTGCAAATCTAACTTGAACCACAGAAGGTATTCCAACTATTCTCATCGCTCCTGTTGTGTACTTTTGCCTCATGGACAATGTCGCGACTGCCAAATTTCTCACTGAAGACGAGAGAGCCTTTGCCGTGGAAAGACTGCAGACAATCGACACGACAGCCAAAAGCAAACTATCCAAAGTCCAGATCTGGGCAGGCATATCCGACTACAAGAGCTACTGTCACGCGTTGATTCACTTCTGTTGCAACTACTCGTTCGCATGCCTCTCGAACTTCCTCCCAACAATCGTTCAAGGACTCGGGTATACAAGTATCAGAGCCCAAGGATTGACCGCGCCGCCATACCTGGGCGCATTTATATGCTGCGTGTTTGCGGCATTTACATCCACCAAATTCGGGCAGCGGGGACCCATGACTGCTGGTTTTGCGACATTGGGTGCTATCGGATATGGGCTGCTGGCTTCCCAGACGGACACCCACGTTCGATATGCAGGTATCTGGTTTGCATCCTGCGGAGTATTTCCCGCGCTGGCGTTGAACATGACTTGGATGCTTAACAACCAGGCCGGTGATACGAAGAAGGGCATTGTGATGTCAATGCTGGCTATCTTTGGACAATGCTCCTCTTTTGTTGCTTCCACGATCTTTCCGGTCGAAGACAAGTATGATCACCCGTCTCGTTGTTTCTACCTCCTACAAGAAGAAAGTAATCTAATTATTGTTTTGCTAGGCCATATTATGTGAAAGGCACAGCTGTCGGTTGCGGATTGACTGGCTTGATCGTACCCATCTCGCTCTTCTTACACTTCAAGCTCAAGGCCGAGAACGAGAGAAGAAACGCCCTTTCAGCGACGGTCAACGCTCAAGAGGGACATCAAATTGATGTTACAGCTCTCGGCGATGCTCATCAAGGCTTCCGCTATTTCACTTAAACGAAGCTTAGTGTCGGTGAGAAGGATGAGCGGGATTGGGATTTTTAAGATCAACCAAAACGAGCTTTTGGTGGTTGCTTGCATACTTCACTCTTAGTTCATGAGTAATGAATACATTGACTTTATCCTGTTTGGGAGGTCAGTTCCTAGTGGTGGGATATGTGCAGTATAAAAATTCAGACAGGAGGGGGAAACTTACTCTGTTGATTATTCGTGTTCCTATTAGCAAAGTGCACAAACTGACTTTCCATGATTGTTGGGAACCTTTGAATAAGTACAAGAACGCATTCCAACCTTGTATAAGTCGGGGAGATAGTTGAAGGGGGAACAGGCTCGTATTTTGGTAACGGGACAACAGTAGGGTAAACAATAAAGTGCTCGTCGTCAAGGACCTGGAGCAAACTAAGCGAAAGTGAAGCCGAAGCTCAACTGTCAACAAATTTGACAGCGTCGGTCGATCAACCTGGAAAGCCTTCTCCATATCTACAGTAGTGGCCAAGTCAGCGATAAACGAATACGCCTTAGATCTTTTCGCGTATTAAAGCAGGCCAAGGATGATAACGCGTCACGGAATCGCCTATAATCCTTGGGGATGCAGTGTTCCTCACCCAATTTTCAGTACAGTAGTGGACCATGCGCGAATCTGTAAGGAGAGGAAGTTTCTTATGGCAGGTTGCTTCCAGAAACTCGAGATAATCACAAATGATTTGTGCTTTCGGGGCGATATTATCCCATTTTTGCAAGTACTGACACAGGATAAGGCTGGCCAAGACATTGACTCGCGGACAGAATTGCGGCTGTGCATAAATACGCCGTATATTCGTATTGGCCGTAAACGAGTAAACGAGAGCCTGCCAAAACACGAACACGACGTATTCGTGACCCTAAGAAATGGAATGGATCTTATAAGAAAGCTGGTCTGCACTTTTCATCTTTGAATTGTGTTGGCTGTGTTTTTGTTGTTTGGACGACGGTACGATAAATACAAAAAGTTTTGCTCTGGACTGATCTCACGACATCGAACTTCCTCTCGCGACTCCCTCTGCGTCCCCGATTCCCGATTCTCGACCGTTTACAAATCTACCATCTACAGCTGCTCTTGAGTGAGATCCGAAATTCAACTGTCTTTTACGGTATCTCTACGACTAAATCCTCGCCCCGGTTCCCAATTCGCTTGTCCCTTCCGACCTTTCTACTTTCGCGACTAAAAGACTTCGAAAAAGAACTTCATTCACAATGTCCGACACATCACCATTCGATGATCCCGATGTCTACCTCCTCTACCGGTACAAGCCTTCTGTCGTAGTTGCCGCAGTATCATGTGCACTCTTTGCAATTGTGACTGGAATACACATCTTCAAGATGTATCGCAGCCGGGCATGGTTCCTCGTCCCCCTCGTCCTCGGAGGCCTCTGTAAGTTCCCGTATTTACGATCAATCCCCCACCCCCTCCCCAAAAT